>JAVSBU010349779.1:0-10136 GCA_033118015.1 Loricariichthys derbyi
GTTTTGCAGGAACACTCCAGGATACACTGTGGAAGTTTTGGTAAGCCAAATCTCGGTTAACTCGGGCGCAACCGTGTTTGTGTGAACGGGGCTTTAAATTTAGTGTTTTGGATACAATTCACCAGTGTTTTTGGTGCCAGAGAAGGTGAGGAACGAAGGTACCACCCTTCCTTTGAAGAAGGAGGGTGGAGTAGGCACCAGGGGGCCGAGATCATTTGAGGGCTAAGTGTGCTAGTTTAGAGACAGGTAGCTGCATCACTCGGACCCCCTCGGTACCCCTTGCTTTGGTTTTCCAGGCAGTGCCGGATCTAAAGGGTCCACACGGGAATACCGCAGGTTAGCCGCTGCCATAGGCGGGTCATTGCTCGGGGCCTGTCCCTGCTTGGTCCTTCCCTTTGTTCCAGTGGTTGGACGGTTCCCAACATCGGGCCGTAAAAACAGTTGCATGTAGGTTTGGTTGACCTGACTGGTCCGCTGACCATAAAACCGGCTCCACTTCACCTTGGACGTGTCCTAGTCATCACCACACACCCTAGCCCTGTCGGCCTTTAGGGGTCAGCCATTTTTGCAGTTTTTGTTTTTGGGCTTTGTCATGAAAGTGGAGGCGAGGTGTTAAAGGGAGGACCCAAACGCAGACATCTTCACGAATAAGGGTAGGCTTTATTCAACGTAGGGAACTAAAAAGGAATGAAAACAAAGTACCAAATAAAGCCCAAAACGAAACCAAAACTGCCCAGAAGCCAAAGAAATCTAGGACAAGTGGGGACAGCTTAGGACACGTCCAACCACAGGACGAGTGGAGACTTGGCAAGGTCCGGCAGGGTGCAGTGCAGGGACAGGTCCAGACAATGACCCACCTAAGGCAGCAAAGAACCTGCGGTATCCCCGTGTGGACCCTTTAGATCCGGCGCTGCCTGGACAACCACACGGGGGGTGCAGCGGGTGCTGAGGGGATCTGGGCGGCGCAGAGCTGCAACTAACTGTCCCTACACTGATGACTAAGCCCTGCCGGTTACCTCCAGGCTCCGACCTGTACACTGCCCTTTCTCTACTAAGAAAGGTCAGATACCTTTGTCCCTCACCTTCTCTGGCACCAAAAGAGCGAGGCTGCATTGTGCACCTGTGAGCGCAATCCCATTATGCATTATGCGGTATATATGCTCCAGCTTCGGGACGTGCCTAGCATATAAAGATGAAACCCAAGCATCAATTAACCCCATCACCAATGCCCCATAATGGCAGTGCGAGCCATGACAGATCATAACGATCCCTGGGCTGAAAGATGGCAAAACGCAGCTTACCGTGAGGTAATGACCCGGCAATGAATGATCCACGTGACTCGCTTTTAAAGCTGTGGCATAGCTGAATCTGATGTGATACTGATTACTAATAATGCCCGCACCGCGATCCCGCATGCGAGCGCTAAGTCTAAATAGATTCAGCTGTGAGGCGTCAGGCCCGCGCCAGGTTGTCAGATGTTAAATAAACCCACACCTGGCATGACGCCTGACAGGTTTTATGTTGTTTTGCTTCTGTTTTCCTTAGTTGCCTTATTTTACGTTAAATAAAGCCTACCCTTATTCATGAAACTGCCTGTGTTTTCCACCTCGCCCTCCACGTCGTGACATGCGTGTTTTTTTTTTTTTTTGTTATTATTATTTTTTATTGTGTATGAGTGATTTTTTTAATTACAATATAGTAGATCCACAGTAGATTAAATGCAAGCTTTGTAGTCTACATCACTGCTCAGTAAAAGCAGACAACACAGTTTACAGTAACCCAAGAGTCTGGACTGGATGCCATAACAATTACAGTTGTTATTTTTATATTGTATATTTAGTGACTTAGCATAATTCAGTAGTATCATCAGACCAACTTTACTGGGACACGTTCCACAGAATCCATGGCAGTATCCTGGATTTTATCCTGGATTGTTGAGCAGAACTACAGAACACACCAAGCAAATTCACTACAGGCACTAAATTTCCCTTAACCCCCCAGTATCTTTCCAAAATGATGATGCTTTGTCAGAGCCAGTCTTTTTCAGTTTCTCTCATTGGGTAACGGATATCTGCAAATATTTAAAAGAAAGTCCGCCATGCTGAAGACAAGGTAATGATAGTTCATAGCTATGTATTTTGGCTAGCCACTTATAACCTACTAATAGTACATATTTTACCACAAAAAGAGCATTAATTAAACTAGCAATGGCATAGTTACATTATCATAAACAAAATTAATGCAATTAATACATTTGTTAATGTTAATTTGTTCTTCATTTCTCATCCAAGGCAGAGTGATGCCCACTATAGTGTTAAATCACTTCTCATTTACAAGATATATAGTGGTTAACAGGCTTGTTTAATTTATGTACAGTGGTGCCCCTCTAAACTGCTAGTATCTTATTTTGACAAGTTTGCAAGCAAGGGTTTAAAAAACTCATACGAAACTTAGTGAATGTGTAAGAATGAACTACAATCCTAACTTTATTTGACACTTAAGTTTACTAGCTGGGCTGTCAAAAGCAGCTTAATCTCCCAGTGCTTTGAAAGTCAAACATTAGATTATTTCTCTCTCTCACTCTTTGTTCATTCTGGAGAATGTCCATGAGGATTTGCCATCAAAAGGATTCCATTCTTTCTCTATCAGCGCTTGAGGTGCTTTCCACATTGGACTCTGTTTTCTGGATGAGTCTGGATGAGTTATCCTATGAATAAATTATGGATTATCAATGACATTTCAAGGGTTGAACTCCCCTGTTCATCCAATACACTGTGTCAGAATCCTTACAAGCTGTGTCTGAAAAGCCATATGGAGCTGGACAGAATATCTGACACATTTCCTATAACAAAAACTTAATAACTCAAAAAACACAAAGCAGGGGCGGTCTTATTGAAATGGCTGAATTGAGTGCTGCATTTTAATGAGACGGGATTATTGCTGGTATTAAATGTTATCAAGGGATATCTGCTTGTGTTCCACTGCATGAATGCATCTCTGATTGCAGCTCCACAGAGGCTCATGTACAGCGGTTTTCCCTTCTGCCTTAATCCTACATTTCACTTTCTTGTCACCCCACAAAAATCCCATGCATTATGTGAGAATTTTTGAACACAGTATGCACACAGACAAATACATCAGGTGATTGCTTTAAAACTACCCTGGATGCAAGCAGTTTTCAACAACATTAAAATGTGGTAAGGAAATGTTTAATGAACTGCCTATTCTATTACGTAATCTAGTTGGAATTCAATATTTTAGCAAATAAAGTAATCAAATATTTCACTGAAATTTCATGCTGTTCATTGATTAAAGTCTGTTCGGTGATTAACAGCCTGGATGCAAGATCCATTGGAAACCCTAACACAAAGCTAAAAGATGAGTTGAAGGCTATACATATGTGGGTGTCTATATTGTGGATGAGTATCTGTTACAAAGATAAGCAGAAAGTCTTATTGCTTAAAGGATAGATGGCTTTTAACTTTTTTAAGCCATGCCTAGACAGTGAATGGAGTGTGGACAGGTATGTTTTGCACAGAACAAAATGTTTCTGTGTTTATTGGACTGTGCATTTTTATTTGTCCTGGCTTAATGGAGATAATCTCTCATGATGATTGGTCATCTGAAAAAGGCAGTACCTTGTAACTATTTGACTATCTAGGGTTGCTCAATACCAGTGGTGAACGGTGCATTTCACACCTAGGCCTTCAGTAGAGCTCCGTCTGAATCAACACGCCCCTCAAAAACTAATTTATGGTTATAAAAACCATCGTAATATGCAGAAATACAGTATAACGTGCTGTTGCATCACAGATAAATAACTCCTGTAGCCACAACAAATGCCTTTATTGAATAAGCAAACCAGGGGTGAATAAGTCTCCTTATACTGCAACTACAGCCACGACACACATAAAACATCAATAATAACCTCATAAACCTGCAATATTATTTAGAAAAATCCCAACATTTTACTCACCAAAAATTCAGATTATTTGAAAACAAAATCCATGCTCTCTTTCCTCAACAACAGTTCAATGGCAGATTATCCCTGCGCTTCAGTTCCATCACAAAGTCCCTGATGAAAGTCGAACCTGCCGTTTCATATTTCTAGCATAAGCTTTAATTCACTTTAGGCTGTTTCCCTGAGCACTTGCTTGTTCATCTGTAGATCCACTCTGGTTTCCCCAAAAGTTTTATAAAGCACCATTGCTTGTAAGTGTCCAGCAGTGCTTTGGTGTCTCATTGCTGCCTTTGTTAATCAAGTCAAACTTACAAACCCAGTGTGGCTCCAAACACCATGTCAATCAGTGGTAAATAACAAGCACTCCCAGCAATACAGTTTGCAGTGTTCCTCAGACCCTGTGAGCCAGAGGTACCTCTGAAAGTGGAGGACAAATCCTCTTCCTGGCTGGGACAGGCTAGCTTCGGAGTTCTCCGACCTTTCTTAACAATGTCCAGCTTTTCTTGAAAAAACCTTCTTGAAAATGACCATGAAAGTAAATCTGCCATCAGATATATTTGTTCTCCTCCTTTGTGGGGTAACAAAATAACTATTAGACCATCCTATCCAATCTACGGGTCTGAATGTGGTGATGTTGCCGTACTCTTGCTAGAAGGCCCTAGAGACACCAACTGAAAATCTGATTGGTTGAAGCAACAGTTTCATCAACATTTATTTAGTGTTAGAGAGCCGGCAGAACAGATTATGAAGGCCTCCACGAAGACTTCTTTAACTTTAACCCTGCCTGGAAACAAATGATGGCTGAAATGTGATTGGTTAAATGGGTTAATATTAAAATACATATCTGGAAGCAGCACAACCATAGGAAAAGCTATGAAAGGAATTGGACAGGCCATTTAGAATTATTTAATATTAAGTATTCATGGACAAAATATAATTAACATCAGTTTGTGATTCAGATATTTTTTAGGTCAGAAGAGATTTATTTTTGTAAGGAGGAGACAGTTTTAAAGGTTTTAAACAGCCTCAATCGTGGGATCTTAATTGCGGCTGTGGGCTTTTATCGCCACCTAGCGGCGCGGCGCTGATGCACGCCCAAATTGGATTCAGGTGCAGTGTGCATTATTTAAGGCAGACATCAGGCTGTGGAGCCTCGAGCTGGCATTGTGGTGTTTATGCTCTGCATGATAGGGTCACATGCCACTCAAGCGCTAAGCCTGACTTCTGCCTTAAGAGTGGCGTGTACAGCGGGACTAGAAGGTGCACTATTCTAACCATGATGTATTTTGTGTTGCAGGTATTGTGAATTCGAACCAAGGCACGTCCCCATGTTTGTGTGTTCAGAAGGGAAATGGTAATATAGGGATCTTTAGACAGTGTGGAGATTCCCTCTGGTGTCATGAGCCCCCCCACCCCTGGAGGCACTCCCTGGCATAGACTGTCTGGTTGTGTGTGCCCCATGTGTAAAAGGGTTTCCAGCAGTGGTTACCTATAGGGTTGGTGTGTGGCCTGGGGCTTTGACCTATTTCCTGCTCTCCTCCTTCCTCAGGTCATTAGGCAGGGCCCGCCAACGACCACGGGATGTGGGAGGTCCAGTGCACCCTAGCTTCCACCGATCCCTGGGGGTCAGCTGGCATGGCTGCCTTGGTTTGTTTATCCTTGGTTTTTTTTGGCTTTTTCCTGTGTTCTGGAAATAAATATATCTTTATTTTATGCTGTCCTGCTTGGGTCTTTATTTATGTTTAAATCCCCTGAATCGTGACAATTTTGTATTAGGCAAAGCAACAACAAGTTGTATCTGTGTTGACTGGAAAGTTATAAGAAGTATACTGCTCTGGCTGGAAGTATGTAAAATGAAGTGGTCATACAGTATGTGAAAGTTTTCCTGTTTTAAAATCCACCAGTCGCCACTGACACCCACATAAATGGGTATACAGTATATAGTTTGTTGATTTCAAGCTGTCTGTTAAGGATTGACTCATCTATCAGGTCTCTCTTTCCATATGTTTGTGCACATGTGTATGTTCTTCCATTGAATACAGGGTAGATAAAATTAACACAAATGCACACATGCACACGCCCCAGATAGCTACAATCCTTTCATTACATGCATTAGTATGAAAGACATACACATTCACAATGTGGCTGAAATCAGAAGACCCATTTGTCCTTGGATGGAAATCTGAGTAGGGAGCAGCTGCTGTTCAATCACCACTCATACACCCTGCACAATAGTAATCTCTGAGTGATTTTAAGACTAGACAACAGTGTGGATGGTGCTGTACAGTGGAGATGGTGATTAATTGTAAGTCAAGAGTTCTGTATTTTGTATACCAGTGTGTCCGTGATAATGTCATCAGACACTAATCCATGCATTTTTCATTGTCTACCACTTGTGTATTGGCTAGCACTTCATCATCTGGACCAAAAGACAATCTCTTCTTTCCTTTCTTACATTTCAGCCCCCCACCTATCCTTCTGCTTGTAGAATTAGGCTTTAATGCTTAGCATTATGCAGAAGCTGGACAGATAACCATTTACGTTTAGTACTACCTACTCTGGACTTTTTCCTGCACAGACAAACCACTAAAACTAGACCACCAGTGACACATCACTTAAAAATACACTGCAAGGCTAAAAAAGGTCACCACCTGTGGGGGTGGAGCTATGATCTGTGGTTACTGCTGCAGTTGATCAGGTTTAGGTTCAGTAATGTTATGTATCCAAAGAATGAGATCAGCTGATACCTGAATATACTGAACCACCAGATTATTCCATCAATGGATTTTTTCTTCCCTGATGGCACATATATAAAATGATCAAATTCCAGGATTCATCAAGCTCAAATTGTGAGGATGTGGCTCAGGCAACATGAGACATCATTTTCACACATGGATTAGCCACCACAGAATCTTCAGAGTCCTAGAAGGAAGCCTCTTCTGAAGCTGTTGCACCAGTAAGCCTGCAAACAGTTTTCTGAAGACATGCAGTCCAAGAAGATGAATTACTGGAACCATGTCCTCTGATCTGACGAGACCAAGATAAACTTATTTAGCTCAGATTGTATCCAACATGTGTGGTGGTGTCCTAGTGAGAAGACCAAGAAAACTGTCCCTTACCTACAATCAAGCATGGTGGTGGTAGCAGCATGGTCTGGAGCTGCATGAGTGCTGCTGACACTGTGGAGCTGCGGTATACATACAGTATACTGTGACATTCTGAAGCACAGCATTATCCCCTCCCTTCAGAAACTGGGTCACATGGCAGTTTTCCAAGACAATAACTACCCCAAACACACCAACTGCCTTGCTGAGGAAACTGAAGGTGATGGACTGGCCAAGCATATCTCCAAACCTAAACCCAGTTAAGCACCTGTTATGGGGCATCCTCAAGTGGGAGGTGAAGGATATCATTATGGAAGAGTGGAAGAGGATTCCAGTAGCAATCTGTGCAGCTCTGGTGAATTCTATGCCCTAGAAGGTTTAAGGCAGTGCTAGATAATAACGGTGGTCCCACAATATATTAACGCACTGGGCACAATTTGGACATGTTCACTGTGGGGTGTACTCAGTTTTGTAGCCAGTTATTTAAATTAAAGTTTCATATGTATAGCATTGCCCCATGAAAAGACATCTTCAAATATTTGCACAAATGTGAGGGCTCTACTCTTGTGAGATACTGCCCATACTCTGAGAAATCCAATACTGAAATAAAATCCAACTCTTTATTGTAGCCTATTTCTTAATCTGATTTCTAGACCATAAGCCAGTCTGAGAAATGAGCAAACTGTTTACCTGACCACTTGAATAATCAGATAACTGCAGAAATTTGATCATGATTGGATTATTAACTGTATGTAACTGCGCTCACTGTGTAGTTAATACAAATCACTGCTAAAGTCAGTGGTGGTATAGCAGTTAATGGAGTAGACTATTTACCAGTAGGCCCTGGGTTCAAGTCCCAGCAATGCCAAGCCACTATTTGGCTCCTTGAGCAATTAAACCTCAACTGCTTGGAATGTTCTTTTCCACCAGAGTGGAAGATGCCGCCTAGATGCCCAGTGTATGCAGGAGAGTATGATAATGTGCAGTAGTTATCAAGGTTTTTCATTGCTGTTATCACTAACAGTGATGTCAGTAACGTGTTACTCTAATTTGACCATTTTTTCAGTAACGAGTAATATAACGCGTTACTATTTCCAATCCAGTAATCAGATTAAAGTTACTCATCCAAGTCACTGTACGTTACGATTTTGTCATTTTCCTTAGTAAAAAGATACATATTTTGTTTTCTTCTTGCGTCTTAGGGAGTGACTTCAGCCATATGCGACATCACGTTTTCAGCATGAGAATAACTCACATGTAATAGCACACAGTGACACAAATATACACAATTTTACCATTACAGTATTAACAGTTAAATATGTCAGATCAAGAAGGACTGTCTTTATTTTATATTTTATAAAAACAACTATTTATGTTAAGTGAAGTCAAGAAAGACTGTATATTTGTTTAATAAAAACAATTATTTATGTTAAGTGAATTTAAGAGAAACTGTCTATTTTATTCTAGTTTTTTATAAAACATTTTTTTCAGGAAATAGTTTTAATTTCAATTGTAATTGTCAGGAGATACGCTGTTGAGGTTACTCTTAAAAATGCATTTCCAATAAAATGAGTATTGGCAAAACTGGTTGCATTTTTTATGTTGATATAGTAGGGGGTTGTGTCGGCAGCTGCTGAATGTAACTAATAATGTAACTTAATTACTTTTAGTTACTTAGTTACTTGTAATATAACTTAGTTACTTTTTAAATCAAGTAATCAGTAACGTAACTAAGTTACTTTTAATAGGAGTAATCAGTAATCAGATTACTTTTTAAAGGTAACTTGGCCATCACTGGGTATGACTAATAACAAATAAATCCGATTTTGAGTGAGCAGTTGAGATCTCTTTAGAGAATGGTTGCATATTTTTCATTATTGAACTCTTTACAGCTGGCTTCCTGGAACATCTAAATTGCTACAGCTTACCAACAAAGACCCTGCTGTAACTGTGGTTGTCGATCATGTCCATCTGAAGGACTACATCCATATGGTCAAATTCCTTGCTGACAGAAAGCTGTGTATCACTCCAAGGACTGGAATAGATTAAGGTAAAATAAACACAGCCTTTCTCATTTTTAAACTATATTTAGTTTTACTGTTTTAACTCTTGTTAGTTCAGTGTTTGCCTAATCATATCATACAACATATATACTGCAGACCATGCAAGTCACTCATATAGCACAATTACATAGACTTTTTTTTTTTTAAATTGCCTTAATCTGGAGAAGCTTTGCAAAATGATTAAAAGCCAATAACAAACCTGATCCCTGTTCAGCTATGACAAACTGATGACTTCCCATCTCAATCCTTAACTGGGAGAAGACCTTACTATATTGAACACAGAGTAGACAAAATGCTGATAAACAATTAGAAGCGAAAACATTATAGGTCTGTTCTGAAAGCAGGTCAAAGGCTGATACATCTCAAGCTTTGAGGACACTGTTTATTTGACAAAATTTTAACTGTTTAAAATTTAAATTCAAAAATCTTATAGACCATGTCAAACAAAACCTGCTAAAATGTCAGAAAAATGCTTGGACTTGTTTTATAACAAACTAGCTAATTATTATTAAAGATTACTTTAAAGTCTTTACTGAGAAGAACAATGTTCATATTAATCTGAGGCATGGAATGGTTGAATATTGGTCAAGAGTTATAGTAACACTTCAATCACTTATTTGCAGGAAAGCTTTATCATTTTGAACTGCATTGATTAGATGCAGAAACTGATTTTTGCAGAAATGTTGTTGGAAATTGTTTACTACTTGGAAAATCATCAGCATATTCATTACAGTCAATGGGCACATCAATGTGTGGCCTTAAAGTATGTGGGGCAGGTATAATATATGATTTGACCTCTAATAAGTTTCTAATAGTCCTGCCGGCGAGTGCTGCATATCACTGCAGGTCAGAGGTGGCATTACAGGATTGGCTTGAGCAGCACACCTGTAATGAGACTGTCAATGTTAAATAGCTCATATGTGAATTATCCTAATACGAGGGTTGGAACTTAAATAGTGGCAACACTGCTGTGGAGACACTATGCAATGGAATCTACTATTGTCGCTG
>JAVSBU010349807.1:0-10134 GCA_033118015.1 Loricariichthys derbyi
CTTAGACAGAGTAGGTTCTTCTAGTTCCTCCCCAGTGCCGGTGGGTACCAGGCTCCGGTGGACAGCTGGCCCGACACATCCAGGAGAGACGAGGTTGGTGGCAACGGCTGGTTGGGTGCGTGCTCTGCACCCATAAAAACGTTTCCAACGGCACCAGTCCACCGTTGAGCGGTGTCCTCTGCCCTGGGGCCTGCCTCGGGTCTCCTCCCCATCGGGCTAGGTTCGGGACGTGCCTTCCCAGCCTTGCGCATCCCGGTTCGCACCGGTTTCTGGGGGTCAGTCGGGTTTTGGCTGTTTTGTGTTTCTGTGTGGTTTTACATTTGTTTTTTAATAAAGCACCTTTTTTGTTATCCCACTGTCCTGCATATGGGTCTTTTTTGTGTTCAAATCCCCCGGGCGTGACACCTTTAACATCCTACGTAACTTTTTAGTAGAGCACTTTTTGGGTCACTATATCTTTTTACCCCTATAATGTCCTCACCAAGAAAAGAAGTAATGGAAAAATTATTTTATTTAATATTTATTTAATAAATAATGAATAATTATTTAATAAAATTAATATAAAAATGTTATAATTTTCCATTGCTTTTATTCTTGGTGAGGACGTTAAAGGGTTAAGATAAAGTGCGGAAAACACGATTCATTATCAACATTACACAAGGTAAAATAGTTCCATTCTTTTAGCATTCTGCTGTAAAAACATCAGACCATAGGCTTCAGCCGAGGAACATGATTCCTAATAACTGTCTTTCATACAGGCTCAAATACATTTTAATGTATTAAAAAAAAAGTTGATTCACATTCAGTAAATAAAGCTGGTGTGGTTTCTAAGGCCGGCTATTAGTAAGACACTATTCTACTAACAGAAGAAAATGGGAATGAGATCCCAATGTTATAAAGAAATAATAACGATCCTTGCCATATTACACCAACATGGAATCCCAGGGGACAGAACCGGCAAAGTGTCCATGCCGTGTGTAGGCTTATACAGCCCTCTAGTGGTGCGGAGCTGATACACACCCTATTAGTTCCACCTGTACTCAGCATTATAAAATCCGGAAGTGCAGGTGAGACCAGTGCAGCGCCATTGTACACTTGTCACGGTAAGGACTAGATGACGTTCGGTATCGCTCCACTTCTGAGTGTTTAGCAGCACATGGATCTACTTTCATTTTCAATGCAAGGCATGCCCAGGCTGGTGTGCTCCACCCGTTTTGCGCTATGGTGTGATGAGTAGATTCCTCCCGTTTTGTTGTGCCTCACCTGCTTTGCCAATCATAGAAGGCATAGCAAGGTGGACGCATCAGTGCTGCTCACGGCTATCCCAAGGGAGTTGGGGACAAATGTTACTGCCCTTCCTTTGATGAGGGAGGGCGGAGCAGAGCCAGGAGGTTTGAGGTATGGTAGGACTTAGATGCACAGAGTAGGGAAAAGGACACTTTCCTCATGGCCATTTGACCCCCTTCCAGCCTCATCATGTGCCCTTGTGTGTTTGTCTGGTGCTGTGGCCCACACGGCAGCGACCAAGAGATGCCCTTGTATGTGCCCATCTGGCACTGTGTCTGGATGTAAAGGAACCACATGATAGGGCGCTTTAGGGAGTGTGGCACCTGCAGGCTGGGTCATCTCCCAGGGGTCTGCCTCCTATGTTCCCCTCTGCGGTGCCTTGACTCCCTTGTCCCTGCATGGTTGTCTGGTCCATTATGCAATATGCAAATCCGTGCCAATATGTCTTTGAGGAGCATTTTTTCCATCTATTTGTTAATCCTCTGCTTATCAAAACGTTTAATAAATGCGGCTTTTGTACCAAGTCATGCTTACAATCACCTGTTTAAATTTTAAATAATTTTTTTTTTAGTTTTGTTGCTCTAAATTGCCTTCAGTCCAACTTATTTGGAATGTGTTGTAGGCCTGAAATGCAGGAATGTAGTTTATTTTAAGATAACGGCAGGACATCCTTCACATCATGGCAAGAGGTACAGCTGAACTTTTCATTTTGAGCACAGCCATTTATTTTTTCTCCTGAACTACTCATAGGTTTTTTTTCCCCCCATATCGAGGGGTAAGCAGTAGCCCTAGCATCATTACCTGTGCTTGCTTCTGAGAGTGCTGCAGCTGCCAATTATTTTTGCTGACTTTATTCGTTTTTACTCTGAGTCATCTTTCCTGAGTGTTGTTTTACTAACTTTAGCCTGTCCATTTTGGGTTTCAGCACCTCTGACTTTACTCTTAAACGTTTGGATAATTGTGGGTCTGCGTTATACATTTTTTTATGTGTTCTGCTCCATTCTTTGACAAGAGGCAAAAAAACTTTTAGGCTGGGAAACCTTTTAAAAGAGAAAGTCAAGGAGATAAATATGAGCCTAAACATCGTGTAAGAACCCAATTTAACAAATGAGATTAAAATATTATACTTTACCATTTATTTATTTTGATAAATTACCCAATATTACATATATGTGGGTAGTAAAAAAGTATGTAACCCTTTAGAATTATTAGTTCATTTGAAAGTGAAATTAGAGACAGTTTTTTTTTTTTTTGTTTTTTTTGTTTTTTTCAGTTAGTCTGATGTTCACAAGACATTTGAGGAAGTGGATTATGTTACAAACAAAAATACTTTCTGAAGATCTCAGAAAAAGAGACGTTGATGCTTGTCCTGCTAGAAAAGCACATCTAAAGCATCACTAAATTACAAAAGCATCTCTAAAGAGTTTGGACTCTATCAGTCCACAGTCAGACAGATTGAGTACAAGGTCATTGTTGCTTGGTTGACCAACAAAGATTATTTGTACCTTGCTGAATATTGCCGCCCACATGAGGCACATGGACAATTCAGAAGGCTATCGAAAAAAAGCAAATTCTAAAAGATAATGTCAGGACATCTGTCACACTATGCTCCAAGCCTCCTTGCCGCTCTGCTGGGAACTACACTTCCCAGCATGCTCTGCTGGGAGGCATCAGCAGAGCACGGGAGATCGGCTTTAATGCCAAACGAGACTCACCTGAGTACTAATTAAGATGGCTATTTAAGCTCTGATCTCCCGTGCTCCCATTGCGAAGTATTGCCTCTTTCTTGAGCCTTACTGAGAATTATTTACCAATCGTTTGCTATTCTAGTTTTTGTCTTTGCTGCCCTTTCTCTTGTTTCTGCCTCTGCCTCTCTATATTGCTCTGATTGCCAGTATTCGAACCCTGACTGTCCTGACTACGAGATTGCCTTGCCTTGTATGTTTTGTGTAGTGTTTTGTTGTGTTAGTGTTCTGTCTCCGGTTTTGTCTAAGTACGTCGTTTGTCAAATTAAACTTTATTTTGAACTTCCGCGCTTGTCTGCGACTCATAATGTCACAGAATACTTCACCACTTTCACAGCAGACGGCGGAAGCTGCCACTTTTCAACAGGTGGTAGAAGCACAGAATCTGACGTTGGGGGAACATCATGTCGCTCTCACTCACATGACCCAAAGCGTTCAGAATCTGGACATGGATGAGGTCCAGCAGCGGCAGCAACTCTCCCAATTAGTGAGCTCTGTAAAGCAGCTAACCACTCATGATGAAGATTTGTGAGTAAACCTCAGGCTTATGACGGCCAGCCCGACACCTGCGCCAGTTTTCTTCTACAGTGCGATCTGTTTTTCAGCTGTGCCGTTCCTAGCTCAGAAAAGGCCAAAATAGCTGTTTTGGTGTCCCGTTTATCTGGCACTGATATCTGGATTTGACCTACCTGGAGTTTAAGAAGAAGTTCCAGGTAGTATTCGACCACCCCAGGGAGGGCAGAAGTGCCGAGAGACTTTCTGTACAGGCTAACCAGTCCGTGGCAGAAGTCGCCCTACACTTCCGTACCCTTGCTGCAGGAAGTGGTTGGAAAGAACCGACCTTGCTTGTGGCATTTTGCTATGGTCTGTGCACAGACATTCTTACAGAACTCAATTGCTGTGATGACAACATGTCATTGGATTAACTCATCGAGGTTGCCATTAAACTGGACCATCTATGGCAGCGAGGGGGTTCACGCCATGCAGAACCTCCCAGGACTGAGCTTCTCTCCACAGAGACCGAGGTCCACCCAGAGAGGATGCAGTGTGACTCAACCAGAATCCAGCCCAGCGACCCATGAGCACCAGCAAGAGAGGCATAGTTTCTCTTCTGCGGCGGATCTGGTCACTTCATGGTCGATTTTCAGGCCCGCCTGGGCCAGAGTCAAGCGCCAACTCTGGGAAAGCTTCACGCGCTAATGTAGTGAGTATTCCCACAGAGGAATTGGTAAAAAGATCGTTCTTCATCTCTGTCAGAATCCACTGCGCTTCTCTTTCTTCTGTTCTTTCAGCCCTCATCGACTCGGGAGCAGAGGGGAACTTTATCTCCAAAGAGGTCGTCCAACAGCTCCGCATCCCTACAGAGGACCTAGAGTGGAGCATGGAGATAGCGGTGGTCAATGGAGCTCCGTTGACAAAGGAGAGGATTACCCAGATCACCGTCCCTATTCGCCTGGACGCCAGCACCTGCCATAGCGAAGAAATTCAGCTCTTCGTGTTTGAGCGCTCGGAGTTCGCCATCATTCTGGGTCTTCCCTGGCTTGAGCTTCACAACCCCAACATCTCTTGGAGGGACCAGAAGATTCTTAGCTGGTCAGACTCGTTGTGTCTTCACCAGCCGAGACTACGGGTCAACATCACCTCTGCTGAGAGCTCCAGAGTAGCCACCGAGGTGAGGATTCCTGCCCAGTACCAAGACCTTGGGGAGGTCTTCAGCAAGTCTCGTGCCACATCACTGCCTCCCCATCACTCTTATGACTGCGTCATTGACCTCATAGAGGGCTCTGTGCTACCCATGCCAGGATCTACCCACTGTGCCACCAGGAGGAAGCGGCCATGAATGAGTATATTGACGAGGCCCTCAAGTTGGGTCACATTCATCCGTCCAGGTCCCCGGTGGCTGCTAGGTTCATTTTTGTAAAAAAGAAGGACGGAACCCTGCGACCGTGCATTGACTACAGGGGTATCAACAACATTTCCCGTAAATAACCCTATCCATTTCCCCTGGTTCCAGCTGCACTGGAGCAGCTCAGAGGGGCCAGATTCTTCACAAAGCTCGAGCTGAGCAGCACTTACAACCTCATTAGGATCCGAGAGGGGGACGAATGGAAAACCACATTTGTCACCAACCGCGGCCACTACGAGTACTAGGTCATGCTTTCATTAATAACATTCCGAGGGATATGCTGGCCAGTTTTGCTATTGCATATGTTGATGATATCCTGGTCTACTCACCTGATTTGCAAACTCATGTGCTGCATGTACACCCAGTCCTCCAGAGGCTCCTCCAAAACAATGTATTTGTTAAACTTGAAAAATGTGTTTCATACACAATCTATTTTATTTCTAGGGTTCCACATCAGTACTGGAGGAGTACTCATGGAGCACCAGAAGGTCGAGGCAATCACCAGCTGGCCCATTCGGAGGTCAGTGAAGGATCTGCAGCGATTCCTGGGCTTTGCAAATTTCTACTGACGATTCACCAAGAACTACAGCTCGGTAGCAGCTCCCTTAACCGCCATCTTATGTGGCAAGCCCCAAAAATTGAGGTGGAACTCCCAGGATGAGGAGGCCTTTAATACTCTCAAGAAAGCATTTACTATGGCTCCTATCCTCCACCACCCAGACCCCGAGTGTCCTTTCATCATGGAGGTAGATGCTTCTGAGTTTGGTGTAGGGGCCGTAATGTTTCAAAGGCAGGGTAAGCCTGAGAAGCTTTATCCCATAGCCTTCTTCTCTAAGAAGCTATCCCTAGCCAAACATAACTACGACATTGGGGATAGGGAGCTGCTTGCCATCAAGCTTGCGCTGAAGGAATGGCGCCATTGGCTTGAGGGTGCCAGGTTCCCTTTCACGGTCCTTACCGACCACAAAAACTTGGAGTATCTTAAGGGTGCCAAAAGACTTAACTCCAGGCAAGCCCGCTGGTCGTTATTTTTTGCAAGGTTTAATTTTAACATCACCTTGTGGGTGGGGTCCAAAAATATCAAGGCTGATTCTCTTTCCAGATATTATTATGAGGATAAGGAGGCTGAGGCCTACAAGGAACCAGAAAGGATTTTACCCTGTTCGGTAAAAGTTAGCGCCATTCAATGGGAGCTGGACTGGTGGATTGCTAAATCCCTGAGGGAGCACCCTTCTCCAAAGCAGTGTCCCGAAGACAGGCTCTATGTTCATCCTCCCCACCGGGCGGCGTTAATTACTTGGGCTCATTCTTCACTGTCTGAACACATCCCGGTGAGGCACGCACGCAACAGCTTATTAGCCCGCGATACTGGTGGGAGACTATGCACAGGGACATACACAGGTTCGTGGCTTCGTGCACAGCTTGCGCACAGAACAAGACCCCCAAGGCTCTTCTAGTGGGTAAGCTTCATCCCCTGCCCATTCCAGCACATCCTTGGTCTCACATAGCTGTTGACTTTGTCACGGATCTACCCGAATCCAGAGGATATACCACCATTATCACTTCCGTGGATCGATTTTCAAAAGCGGTAAGAGTCGTTCCCTTTAAGGGCCTGATCACTGCCTGGGAGATAGCGCAAGTTCTGTACGAACATATTTTTCGTAACTTCGGTATTCCTGAGCAAATTGTATCTGATCGTGGTACCCAATTTACCTCTAAGGTTTGGTCTGCTTTTTGTGAGCATTTAGGGGTTTTGGTTAATCTGACGTCCGGTTACCACCCCAAGTCCAATGGTCAGTGCGAGAGAGCCAACCAGGATGTGAGTAAGTTTTTAAGGATCTTCTCTAACAATAACTAAAATGATTGGCCTAAATACCTGACATGGGCAGAGATTGCCCAAAATTTGCTGCGCAGTGCTTCCACAGGTTTCACCCCGTTTCAGTGCATCCTGGGTTTCCAGCCTCCTCTTGCACCCTGGATGGGGCGGTAACCAACATCCCGGCGGTAGATAATTGGATGCGCAGGAGTGAGCAAGTCTGGGAACACACCCACAGGCACATTAAAAAGGCCATTGAGAGACAGAAAGCCCAGGCGGATCGTCATAGGTACTAAACCCCAGCATACCGAATTGGAGACAGAGTATGGCTTTCCACAAGGGATTTTGGCAAAAGGAGGGAAAATGCAAACTAGAAGTTAAGTATATGGGTCCCTTTGTCATTACTAAAAAGATCAATGACGTCACTTATGAGCTCAATCTGCCTCCTGAGTACCGCGTTTCTAACGCTTTTCATGTTTCCCTCCTCAAGCCTGTCCTCCCTGGGCCCTTGGAAGAGCTGTCACCCAGGATGACGACCCCCCCCCCGGAATTGGAAGGCACCCCATATATGCCGTGCACCAGATCCTGGATTCTAGGAGGCGTGAGGGTCAGATCCAGTATCTCATCGACTGGGAGGGCTATGGGCCGGAAGAGTGAAGCTGGGTTCTAGCCAAGGATGTTTTGGATCCCGGTCTGCTGGCCGATTTTCACGCCCGACACCCCGAGAAACCAGTACCTCGTCCCAGAGGTTGGCGCCAGGGCCCTCCCAGAGGGGGTGCAGTGGGGGACGGTGGTGCCCGCCAGGGGCGGCCTCGTTCCTCTACCGTAATGACTCCTTGGGGGGAGTACTGTCACAATACGCTCCAAGTCTCCCTGCTGCTCTGCTGGGAACTACACTTCCTAGCATGCTCTGCCGGGAGGCACCAGCGGAGCATGGGAGATCGGCTTAGATCGGCTCACCTGAGTACTCATTAAGATGGCTATTTAAGCTCTGATCTCCCGTGTTCCCATTGCAAAGTATTGCCTCTTTCTCAAGCCTTCATAATGTCACAACATCTGAATTGAATCTGCAGAGAATGTGGGTACTGCAGCAAGACAACATCCCTAAAAATACAAGCTGTTTAATAGAAGAACAGAAGAATAAAATTAAATCCTGACCATAATCTAAGAGAAACATTGTGTACGCAGATCATGGGAAGGAACCCACGAACAACCCAGAGATTAACCTGTCAGGGTTTGGTGGACTCTGAGATTGTTGAGACCAGCCATCTGCTTGAGGTAACGTTAATTGTATCACAGTTAGTTCCAACCGTGCAATCTGTTTGGCTGAGAGATGTTCTGAGGCATACACACACAAACTAATATTTCATTGGGCCCCCTTTACCTTTGATTATGCCAATCATTCTCTGTAGCATCACTCCCACAAGCTTCTGCAATGTCACAACATTTATTTCTGTCCAGAGCTACATTAATTTTTCCCCTAGATCTTGTATTGATGATGGGAGATGATGGACCCACTGCTTTCTCCAGAACATCCCAAAGATTCTCAATGGGGTTCAGGTCTGGACTCTGTGGTGACCAATCCACGTGTATAAATGATGTCTCAGGCTCCCGGAACCACTCTCTCACAATTTGAGCCCCATGAATCCTGGAATTGGATCATCTTGGAATATGAAGAAAAATCCATTGATAGAATAACCTGGTGGTTCAGTATATTCAGGTATCAGCTGACCTCATTCTTTTGGCTCATAATGTTACTGAACCGAGACCTGACCCAGAACTGCAGCAGCAACCCCAGATCATAGCTCCGCCCCCTCAGGCCAGGCAGTATACAGTATATGATAAATGATAATCAGTGTTAAGTGAATTACAGACTAATTTCATTGTCTTCTTTTAATTTTTGTATGAAGAAAACTGGTTTGGTCTCAGCCAGCGTCTCGTTGCTCCCAGTCTGGGTCTTGACTTGGACTTGGTTCTAGCGGTCATGACTACAGCATTACTAAATAATTCAAAAACTTTCAAACCCCAGTTCTTATGGTAGGTACACAACATGAAAACATCCACAGCATTTAGCAGACACCCTGATCCAGAAAGATTTACAATTAAGCTGTGCAGTTTTGATGTTTAAGGCCTCAAGGTCTTAATGGTGGCAGCTTTCAAAACTTTCAGAATTTGACCGGGAGTCTAGAGCCTTCACCATCAAATCTCCACCATGCATTTTCAACCTGTGTGTTATTTAGGCTGTCACTTTGGTCTTCGAAAATTAGTTTCATTCATTTCATGAAATTTCATGAATATGAATTAAGCATGATCCTGCCAGGCACACCATAGCCATCTCCTGCGGTGTCAACAAACAGGCGTGAGTCGGATCCAATTGTGCCTGACTGGTATACTGCCTCTAGCAGCGTTGCTTGGCATCTCCAGTCACCTCCTAACACAAAGCAGAGTGCCAGGTAAACTCGTGGGTAGACCTAACACTTTTTAAGAAGAAAGCTGGCCCTGCAGTCTGAGTAAGACCCCCCCGCATGAGAAACTTCACATTTAGGATGTTTCTATAACTGCTTGCCAGTTGGCTTGTGCTGTGTTTTCATTTAAAGTCAACCAAACATAGATGTTTCTATGTTGAGCCTGGGTTACATTAGCATTTGTACATGTTTTCATCTCATTGTTTGACGGACAGTTTAAGAACCTTTCTGCTGTTCTGATAAGCCATGAACACTGAAGACTTGCACTGGTTCTTGGACATTTGTGAGCCCCTTATAATTTTCTTTGTCTGCATACATACTGTATGATCTTAAGAGCAGATATCTTCTTGGATTAAGCTCAGGACTTTGACTTGGCCATTCCAAAACTTTAATCTTAGTTTTGTTGAATCATTCTTTGGTAGAACCACCATGTGTTTCAGCACGTTGTTTCACTGCATGACATTTTCCTTTAAAATTTGCTGGTGTAATTCATAATTCATTGTACTATCAATGCTGGCAATTTTTCTTGTCAGAGATGCATCAAAACAGGCTGGATTGTTCATGGACCTCATGGTGGCTACAAATGGTTTTCTTTGAATGAGGCAAAAATCACACAGCCAAGATGTTCAGCTATACCTCAAATAGATGAGAAAACTTCTAAACAAAGTGGTAAATGCAGCTCTAACAGCAGACTCACATGCTGCATTGAACATTGAAAGAACCCCTCTTTGTTCCAATTTGTCATCTCATAGAACCCATCGTATGTAATACTGCCCTTAGAAGATATTACATTAAATTAAACTCCAACCTGCTTGGTGGACTCTTATGCCTCTTTCATACATAGCAGTATTTTGGCCTGGGCTGTCATGGCAAGGCCTTTTCCTGTGCTTACTTGAGTTTACTCTGAGTATCCTG
>JAVSBU010349825.1:0-10134 GCA_033118015.1 Loricariichthys derbyi
AGATGATTAATCAATAAATCAATAACTTAATAAGTGGCTATTGATTGATGAGGGCCATGCATAAAAAAGGGCCAGTAATGACCAAGGAATGAACTCCTAATAGGCTTGGTCGATAACATTTACTATAATATTATTTAAAGAGTTTTGTGAGAAACATGCTATCTTTTCACCTTTGAATCCTAATAACATCAATATCATATATCTGTCAACAAAGTGAAATTTAAATCCATGGATTTTAAGAAAAAATTGATTTTGGCCAGCATCTGCTCTGAACCGGAAATGCAGATTGCGCACTTGGCTACTTTCAGAAGAGCCAGACGGCAGAGAGTCAGACATTGCTATTGACATTGTGGAAAATTGTAGTGTAAACAAAACGAAATGCCAACTATATGTAGTTGGAGATTGCACGAATGTTGCCAACAGATCTTTGGGAATATCAACGTATTTTCCAAAGAACTAAGAGCTAAGATTGTTGTTGAAGGAAGTTTGGCATAGCCAGCCCAGAACCATACGGAACAACAAGTTTTACTGTAATACAGCCAGCTGCAAACTTCTGATTCGGGATATATTAAATTAAATTGTTCATGTTTGTATGTCGATTGATCAGAAGAGATCAGAATTGGATGTGCAGTCAAAATCCGACTACCTGATCTACATGATCACACAACAGCCCATTTGTGAAGTCTGAATTAGCTAATTAGCCTGTTACTTATTCCGGACAGGTAAGAACCCGATAAAAACGAAGTCTTAAGTATATTTTTCCTCGTCTAAATGTACAAAACGATTAAAATGGACTTAGCAATTTTTTATGATATTGAAGTAGATTTCTGGATTTCTATCTCCTCGCTGTTGTGTGTAATCCGTCGTATTGCATTTACGTCTGCCATACCCAAATTCTTCATCATCTAATCCTGATTTGGACACTAACAAGTGCCCCTGATCCTCATATTTGAGGTAAAAAATGCTGAAATCCGACAAGCTCCAGCTCATTTGAGACCCGCCACCACAGAATGAGTCATGTAGCGCACAGGGCGGGTCGTGAAGCCAGCTGAGTCCCAAATGGCTTCTTGCTTCCTAGAGTAGTGCATTGAAACACACACTGAGTATAGTCCAGAAGTCTCTTATTCACTGCAACATTGTACGGTATGACAGAAGAAATATTATGACCCGGGGGAGAGTAAGGCATATTTAAACAACGCATGACCGTTCTTACACTTTATAGCCTACGTAGTACCCTGTAAATAAACTTTGGGTGTGTTTGGAACAGAACCCGCGTTTCCACCAATGAGAGAGCGCCATCTGTGACGCTTTGGACGCCCCCGCCTACGTCATTTCCGTTTGACTTGGGTTTTTTCGGAAAGCTGTGAGAATGACCTACAAAATCCCATTTTTTTACAATTATAAGGTACACTGATCTCCATCTGACTGTATGAAATTATTTGTTATATAAATAACCAGAAACGACAGTTAGATGATATTCACCAAAATACGATGAATTTGCCCTTTTAAATCCAACCTTCCGCGAAAGTGGTTGAGCTTGGCGTCACTGCCGTGGCTATGCATTTGCACTGCGTTATGTATCAACCAATGAGAGCCCACCTTGTACTGCTATCTGAACGCCAGCCTTTGCATACTCAATAGCATTTGAATATTGGACTCAACTGTTGCTCCATCTACAAGATGCCAGTAAGATAGTAGTAGGAATTGGGATATACCTTTGAAACAGCTCATGGAAACCCTCAAATAACGAGTACATATGTTCTACGGAACAAAATACCAATGTGTGGATTTTCAGCGAATAAGAAGCAGATACATTCCAGAGAAAATTCCACGAATGGATGATAGATCATTTAACCTTTCTGTATTCACAGGAATTTACATTATAATCCATATACGAACTGTTATTAAAAACTTGATCAATAATCTATTTCATGTCGCAATGAAACAGGAAAATCAGACATGATAAACATAATGACTGTAAAAATAAGTTGCAGAATATTTCTTAAATACTAAATTAGAACAAGCAGCAGCAAAAACAATTGGAGTGGTGCATTTCCTGAAGAAAATGCGAGTGTGATTGCAGCTGTGCTCTGGTCAACACTATTTAGTGGAAATCAAATGCCCAAATCAATTATCAGCTGAACCATCCTGCAAATTTTCTTATGTATCTAGCTCAAAATATAGTTTTCTCATTTATTAACACTGGAGAGATAGGGGTCCCTGCAGGACAACAACACCCCCCCCCCCAACCACCACCACTAAATCACACGTCAGTGTTAACACTACTGGTGTATGAATAGGTAACAGCTGTACTTAAATCTGAACAACTCCTGTTCTGTGTGCATTTGTTAATAAAATAATGAACCGCCATACTCCAGAAAACGAACTAAAGCGGTGCATAAACAGTGTTCTTTTATAAACGAAATATCATTTAGTAAGCATTATCTACAACATAATTACAGATGCTACTAAAGTGTTTTCTGCCTTATCAGAGCTGAGGACATGACAGATTTCATATTGCCTGAACTGGCAAGTCTGTGGCATTGATGGAAAAGGAGGCGGAATGACAAAGATGAATGCAAGATCTTGAGGGAAAAAATTTATGCAGCTCTGGACAGAAATAAATGTTGGGACATTTGCAGAAGCTTATAGAAACGATGCCACAGTGAATACTTGCCGTAATCAAAAGCGAAATGCAGTCCAACAAATACTAGTGTAACTTTTTTTAGCAACTAAACCTCAAAATATCAGCAAATAATAATGGTCAATTAATGATCAAGTTCCCATCACCAGAACTTGATTTTGCTGTTTGGCATTCTATACCTCAGATCAGTTTTTGTTTTTCCATCTATTTTCGTTGGTATTGTGGTGTTATTTTAGCAAAGCAATAAGTTAAACACTTCTGAATGTGAGGTGACTCATTGCGTGTACTTTAACTTCCCACTCTGTTTCACCAGTGCTTGTGACATCTTTTGGCTTTTAAAATAGGGCTTAGTATGCTTCCTTTGTAAAAGATGTTTTTAATCCTTTGTGTTGCCACCACTATCAAGTTGAGTGTTAACATGTATCAGCCGTATTTTTTTCACAAGTCACACTGTTGAAGAAGTTTAAAAATACAGACCTAAAGGTCAATGAAAAGAAATATATAGCTGCAATTCTCTATTTTACCACAGTGGGTCACCAATTTATGCTGTCTTTTTCCTCTCTTTCACTCTCTACAAAATATTTATTATGACTGTACACATGGGTCAAAACTTGCCTAAATTTAGGCCTGCTTCCCCGCCAAGTATTTCTTTAGTTTCTGCCTGAGATGTTGCCTATGTACCTTTTATAAATGATACTCCAGGTCCTCAGAACTCAGAAATAATCTGAGGTGTCATATCTTCAGCTGTTTGTAAGGAATGCTTTGCATCGAAAATCTTTCTCTGTTCCACCATTTTTTGTCTCAACTCGCAAATGTGGGTCGCACAGTCGCCTCCCAGCAAGAAGCTAAGTCTGCAGCAAAGATCAAATTATCTAGAAAATCTTTTGTTTAAATGGTAAAGCCAAATCTCTACCTCCACATGAAGTAGGCCATCATACCACCCAGCCCCAGGAGTTTAGTACATTGCCTTGTCTAAAAAAACTCACACTATTTTGTTGGATTGCGTTTAGCTTTGATTATGGCACACAGTTATTGTGGTAGCATTTCATCAAGCTTCTGCGGTGTCACAACATTTATTTCCATCCAGAGTTGCATTAATTTTTCCCCTTGATCTCGTATTGATAATGGGAGATTGTCTCCTCCAGCACATCCCAAAGATTTTCAGTGGGGTTCAGGTCTGGACTCTTTGGTGGCCAGTCCATGTGTGAAAATGATGTCACGTGCTTCCTGAACCACTTTTTCACAATTTGAGCCCATTGAATCCTGTCATTGTCATCTTGGAATATACCCGTGCCATTAGGGAAGAAAATAATCCATTTAGGAATAACCCAGTTGTTCAGTATATTCAGGTATTAGCTGATCTCATTCTTTGGGCTCATAACGTTGCTGAACCTAAACCTGACCAACCGCAGCAGCAACCCTAGATCATAGCACCGCTCCCACAGTGGCCAGGCAGCGTATAAACTGACTTTATGTGCTTCCAATACAGTTACTGTCAAACTCAAATTGGCCTTAAAGGAAAAAGCAGAGAAACGTCAGAAGCCTCTCAGCTGAATACAGTTTGCATCAATCAATATTAAGTTCACCACAGAAACCACTGATAATATTAAGAAGCTAATCTGGTCCACTGCAGTGAAAGCTCTTTGTGGACTGTATTAAACAAACTCAGTAATGACAGATACAGTAGTGTGCTGTGCTGTCCCATAGCAGTGTTTAATCAATCAGTTTTTCTTGTTAGTCACTGGTACCAGGATTGATGGAACAAGAATTAAAAAAAAAAAAAAAACATTCAGAATGTATGTCTATGTACACAATGGTGTCCATGAAAGGCAGCAACCATGGAATTGACTGACTGGGGAAGGTAATAGGATAAAAAGAAAAAATATACAGTGGTGCTTGAAAGTTTGTTAACCCTTTAGAATTTTATATATTTCTGATATAAAACATCATTTTCACCCAAGTCCAAAAACTAGATAAAGAAAACCCACCGTAGTTAAACAAATGAGGCAAAAATATTATTCTTGGTCATTTATCTATTGAGGAAAATTATCTAATATGACATATTAGTGAGTGGCAAAAGTATATGAACCTCTAGCATTTCTAGCAGTTTTGAGTCTACTTACAGCCACTGTCCAGAATTAAAAGACAAATTAAATTTCCTATTACAAATTATTAAATTTCTCAAGACCTCAGCCATTAAAGCAAATGGGCGGATCGGATGTATATTAAATTATATATACAGTATATCCCAGAAAGGGATATCATGAAATAGAATATCATGAAAAAGTTAAATATTTTTGTCACTCATTGCAGAAAGTGAAACCCATATATTATATATATTCCTTACACATTTCAAGCCTTTATTTCTTGTGGCTTACAGATAATGAAAACCCAAAATTCAGTGTTTCAGAAAATTTGAATATTACATAAGATCAAGAGCTGCTACACACAGAAGAATCCTAGACATGAGCTACAAATGTCACATTCCTTGTCAAGCCGCTTCTGAATCAGAGACAACATCAGAAGACTTTACCTGGGCTGTGGAGAAAAAGAACTGAACTGTTGCTCAGTGGTCCAAAGTCCTCTTTTCAGATGAAAGTAAATTTTGCCTGTCATTTGGAAGTGAAGAGGCACAGAATCCACATTGCTTGAAGACCAGTATGAAGTTTACACAGTCAGTGATGATTTGGGGAGCCATGTCATTTGAAAACAGGATTTTGGACCACTGAGCAACAGTCCAGTTCTTTTTCTCCACAGCCCAGATTAGACTTCTGATCTTGTGTAGAAAATGAATACATTTTCTGTAAAAACATACGTTTTTACATTTTTCATTAAATATAAATCAGAAGTGTGGCATGCATTTGTATTCAGCCCTCTGTACTCTGATACCCCTATATAATACCCAGTGTATGTTGCCTTCAGAAGTCACCTAATTAGTAGAGTCCATCTGTGTGGAATTTATTCTCAGTATAACTACAGCTGTTCTGTGAAGACCTAAGAGGTTTGTTGGAGGACATTAGTGATATCAGACAGCATCATGAAAACCAAAGAACACACCAGACATGTCACGTGTAAATCAGCGTTAGGTTATAAACAAATGTCCCAAGCTCTTAACATTTTATAGAACATTATTCAGTCCATCATCTGGAAATGGAAGGAGGTAACATAAATTCCCATTGCAAATTAGCAACTCATACTAACATACCACCACCACATCAGTGTTACCGTAATGCTGATGATCCACCACCCTAATAGGCCCTGGTCTTGTGGTGGTCCTGTGGGGTTCCTGACCATTAAAGAATAGGTGAAAGGAGGCTAACAGATTATGCAGAGTAACAGATGGACTGTAGCTTCTAATTGTAGTTCAGCTGTATAGTATATGGAGCTCATAAAATGGACGAGGAATGTAGAAACAAGGGGGTCGTCATAACCTTATGGCTTGTTTCTGAAAATAAATAGCAAAATACAACATTAAATGTTACCCTAAGCTTGGCTGTTTGAGAAACAGGGAAATAACTGAGTTTAAGATTTTTTTTTTCCCAAAGAAGGTTAATTCTCAGTGGGATTAAGTTTTTAAGTTGTTTTTTTTTTTTTTTTTTTTTTTTTTTTTTAAAGACGTTTCAGTGATTTTGCTCATCCTTGAGAATACATCCACGCTCTAGAATGTTATGAATGCAAGGAATCTCAAATTGGGGCAAAAAAGACTGCAGGTTTATTGTTCAGCACAATCATCTATGATGCCATTTGCGAGCTTTATTATACTTCATGATGAGTCTGACTCCTACAGGTAATGTGCACAATTGTCAACTTGAATAGCAAGTGTTTTAACAGCCATGTTATCTAAAGTTCCGTTCAGCTTCAAATTTATTGGGATCCCAGAAAAGATTACATGAGAATAAACTGTGCTGTTATGTTAAAGTTGTTTCATCCAAGTGTAGAGCCACCCTGTTGTAGCCAAGCTGCCTCAAGTTTTCACATGCATTAAGTTAAACAAATGAGACAAATATTATACTTGGTCATTTAGTTATTGAGAAAAATTATCCAATGTTACATATTAGTGAGTGGTAAAAAGTATGTGAACCTCTAGGATTAGCAGTAAATTTGTAATTGAAATTAGTCAGGTGTTTCCAATCAATGACAATCAGGTGTTAGTGGACACCCTGTTTTATTTAAAGAACAGGGATCTATCAAAGACTACACTTCAAATCCAAGACCATTGATACCATTACCAGGGGGCTCACACCAGATACTGAGACAAAGTTTCACATACTTTTGCCCTTCACTAATGTGAGACATTGGATAATTTTCCTCATTAAATAAATGAGCAAGTATAATATTTTTGTCTCATTTGTTTAACTAGGTTCTTTATCTTCTTTTAAGACTTGTGTGAAAATCTGATGATGTTTTAGGTCATATTTATGCACAAATATAGAAAATTCTAAAGGATTCACAAACTTTCAAGCACCACTGTATCATGGTCCTCTTGACCAGTCCTGTACACCTGAATGGAGGAATATTAGCTTGTGTCTCTGTACATAACATATTACCTGTGGGATGTTGGTGAGTTTCTTTGCATGAACTGTTCGTGTTGTTCTACAACATTTTTATTGGATTAAGGTCAGGACTTTTTGACTCTACTTTTTGATTCTAACTTTATTCTTCTTTGTTAGATCAACTTGTGTGATTAGTTTCATAGCATGAACCGCATTCTCTTTAGATTCAAATCACCAGCAGATACCATGACATTGTCCTTTAGAATTTGCTGGTGTAATGTCGAATTCTTTGTTCCTTCAATGATTGCAAGCCAATTCAGATGCAGTAAAAAACTGCTATCACTGTATTTCACATATGAGATAAGGTTTTTATGCTGTAATGTAGTTACCCTTTATCCAGGCATAGCGTGGCATGACTAATTTTATAGTGACATGTCATGACTAATTTTACCTTCAAATTAACTACTATTTCATAGTATTTAGTATTTATTTTAATTACAATGCCAATATTAATATCAGGATCTGTTTCAGGTCATGCACTTGCACAAGCTCTAAGAAAATCAGTTCAGTAGGCTATATACATTATATCTGTAAAAAGATTGGTTAGGCTTTTCTTGGAGCTAAATCATTGAACCGTCACTCCGAACATGAAACTAGCCTTAGAGAGCAGAAAAATTACAACCTTGAACTGGAACCTTGTTAGAACTACAGAAGGCAGTGCACAGACGAATCAGGAGTAATTTATGAAAATGTCAAAACCACTTCTTCAGTTTAATCGGTTTCATGATGCTGGGTCTGAAACCACTTGTGCTTGTATGTGTAAGAAACCACAAACTTATGCTTAGATAGTCTTAAAATCACGCGGTCACAACTAGAGTAATTAGATCTTGTTTTGAAATGCATGTTTGCAAATTGTGATGAAATTTAATTGGGAATAGTGTGTAACATTAAACAAAGTTATCTTTTGTGTTTTTGTGAGATGTGATTTTCCCAGATGTGCAACTGTTCAAAGCTGCATTCACTAGTCATGCACTGGCTAGATTATTTGAGTTATTTTTTAAATTATTGTATTTTCCAGACTATAAAGCGCATCGGATTATAAAGCGCAATATCAATGAATGGGTATAATTCCATACATTTGATTTGCATTCAGCATTCAGCAAATCAAAACAGTCAGATGAGTCAAACTTTATTAATTTCATTCACAGTAACTCTCAACATTGTTCAGTTGTAACATAAAATACACAACAATATACTCAATTTTTCAGTTCATTCCTCTTCCAAAAATCCATCAAATTCTTCATCCTCAGTGTCTGAAGTAAATAGTTGGGCGAGTTCAACATCAAGCATGTCCGGATCTCTCTCGTCATTATCCGAGTCAGTCTCATTGCTGTTACTTAGTTGTTTAGTGATGATTCAGCCAATCGTGAAAGTTCAGACAATACTTGAGACTGATACCTTAGCCCAGGCATCCACGATCCACTGGCAGATAGTGGTGTAACTCACCCAGTGTTAATATTATGTTACAGTACAATATGTATTACTCTGCAAGGCCCCTAACTATGGTAGCCATAATATGCCAACAATCCATCAAGAGGTGCGGCTTCGTAGCTTACCAAAGTCATTCTAAAGCATTTTTACAGATTTTTTTAGCACCATGTACCACATAAAATCGAGGTCAGTAAGCACAACCAGAGTTGTTACATAAGGCACACCAGATTACAAGGCGAACTGTCATTTTTTTTGCTCAAGTTAAAGGATTTTAAGTGCACCTTATGGTCAGAAAAATATGGTAGCTAAAATTGTCACTGCAGTTGAAACATTTACTGCTGAGATATAGAATGAATTTGTGGGTGAGGAAAAACATATATACAAATGTACAATATGACAACTGAATGGACTTTTACTAGTTTTGGTGCAGTCTCTTATGACATACAAAGATTTTGTTTAACATACAAAGAAAATGTTTTCAACTCTGACTTTAAACCAGCTCACTGGAATGGTCCATATATGAAAAAAAACAACAACTCGTGTGTCATTTTCAAGTTTGGTGTTTTTCCCCTATCTACAGAGTTTGTTGTTTTTCAAACCAAATTCAAACCAAGGGTGTACTCATAATTTTTAAGCAGATGAACACTTGATGCATTTCTTTAGCAAGCCATACAGTGGTAGTTGTAGAAATGGGGGAATGCAGAAAGGGAGTGAACATCAAAGCAGAAGTAAGTAGTGTCAGCTTCAAAGTGGGATTACCCTCTACTCTAGAACTGAACTGCATCTGTCCCTCAGCCCCATGCATCTCAAATCTTTCACACTTATTAGTTTCTAATAATACTGGTCTCTCTATCGCGTTCTCACACTTTTTACCCTACATATTTTTCTCATATATACTCTCCCACTTTTTCTCTGTCCCATTTTCTGTCTTTTTGCTCTTTTCTGAGCTTTGCTTACTTTCTTTGCTTGTTCACTCACTTTGTGGTGGATGCCATTTCTCCAAGTAGGACATGTTTCTTTGTCCCTCCTTGTTCAGCATTACCTTTAACCAGTCACTACTGTTAGTGGTCATCACTGTATATATTCTGCTTGTCCCACACTTAGACCAACATTAATAAGTTTGACAGCCTGACAGGTGATGTTATTTGACTGGAGAGCTTAGTTCAAGAACTTGCCTTGCCTCCAAATTCCCCAGATCTCAGTCTGAACAAGCATCTGTGCTGTATGCTGGACAAATAAGTCTGGTCTATGAATGCCCCACCTTAAAGGGTCTGCCATGGCACAAGAACTTGTCTTAGGGTGCACTCTGTTTGAGGCACAGTTGTTTAAACTGATTTTGTCATGTCAAGATGTTGAAATGACTTGAATAATACACTCTTAATGCATATGTTGTCTTAAAACATTCGACATGTTCACCTGCTGTTTCAAGTGCACAAGTACTTTGAGCATCCTTGAAATACAACATCGGCACACCCGAGGTAACTAATTTCACTCCAAATATGTATA
>JAVSBU010349835.1:0-10134 GCA_033118015.1 Loricariichthys derbyi
GGCTTGTTTTTCTTCCTGTTCTCTGTCTCGCCCAAATAATTTCTGTCCAATGGGAGAAACGATCGTCATTCGCGTGGTCTTATTTACAAGTGATAGTTCACTTGCAAAAAAATGCAGTCTGAAAGCGAACCGAACCAAAAAATAAAAAATAAAGTCCACATTTGGTCCGAACCAAACAAGCGGACCAAAGGACTTTTCTGGCGTGAATACACCCTAAGACTTTAGCCCAGCACTGTACATTTTAAAACTAAGGACTAGATCTGTTCCATTTCCAAAACATCTCAGCCTACTATAGCCAACTTAAACACAATTGTAAAAATATCTGTTATTTGGACCATCAAAGAAGAACTCGATCCCAATGAAGGGCCGCCGATGAAAACCAGGAGGACCTACGCACACTTGATACGTTTGGACCAGACGTCGCTGGTGTCCATTTTCACTAGTGAAACTGTAAACCTGATGACAATCAGCACTCTCATGAGGATCACGTGCAGCCTGGATCTGTGGAATAATCTTTCTTCTGGGTGTATTGTACATGAAAAAGTGTACAGTATTCAAAAACTAAGTTTAAATGTCTGAAATGTTACGTGAGTCGGTTTTATGGTTTAGAAAACAAACTAACATCCAGTGCATTGTGTGTGTTGGGAGTGGGGGGGGGTGAAATTTTAATAGGAACTATATCCTGTTTGAGAGAGGAGAAGAGTGAGATGGATTACTTTGGCGCCGCAGCTAACGTATGGTGGCTGGTTGTCATCCCCCGGCTTCAGACCGATCACCTGGTAGGTAAAAAAAATTCAGAGAGAGAGAGTGAAGGTGAGTCACATTAGTAGCTCTACTGAATAATGGATGGTGCACAGATCATCTTCCACTTAGATCATTATCAAATTAGACCACAGTATGAAGTTTGGGCAGCCCCGGTCACATTATGTTCAAAGCTTAAACATATTGTTTCTCCCCAATTAAAAAAAATATTTAAAACAGCTATGAAACCCACAATCATGTGAACAGGTGACTCAAACCTTTATCTGTAAGGACTTAAGGATGTAAAGGACGTTCCCCTCTACTTGTGCCACTGGTGTTCTTACCCGGTTGAGTTTGATGAGGATGCACGGCTGAGCCTCGTTGTAGCCATAGTAACGGTCTTCAAGACCCGAGCAGTTCCCCAGGAACGAGCGCTTGAACTGGCACGAGCGTTTCGGGTTGTTCTTCAAGTCGTCGGTGTCCTCCTGGGTGAAGTACCTGTCCGCTGTGCATTTGTAGTTGTTCTGCTCCTGCACCGTGTCGTTGTAGGCTTCAGAGGGTAAAGGAACGGGGTGGTTGAGGGTCAGGTGGAGAGAGGTTCCAGTTGAAGTTATCATTTTTACGTTGTAAGGAATGGACGATCATGCTTAACCCACTGTTTTTGAACTACAGCGTTTTAAGGTATCAGCAATAATACTCTACTGAGTAATAAATCCTTGCTAGGTGCCCAGGGATCACTTACAGGCATAATTGGCTATGTCTGAGGGAGGGGAGGTTGGCTGGGGGATCAACAGTTGCGACCTCCACCATGTGCTGGCGTCCCATCCAGGGCACACTTACCCCCTGAGTATCATTTAGAAAATTAACAAAGCGTCGCTTGATGAGGTGCCAAAATCATCTAAGTAAGCTAGCTAGCTTTTCAAATCAAATCTGTCTAATCAGAGTTAGATTAGCTGATGATTTAGAAGATTTAAACTTCTGGATACTGACTGAAACCTCAATTACAAGTATTAGCTTGTATCAGCTACAGATAATAAGGCTAAAGAGGTAGCATTAGCTAAACCTAATATAAACTACAATATGCTATTGTTAAAATACTATGTAAAGAATCTACAAAATAAAAATAGTATGCTATGCTATGTTTTGCCAGTAATCCCCTCCTTTTATTCCCTAAAAGTAATGCTGCTGTAGAGATAGCATTAGCTAAGCTTATTAGCTTCTAGCGAATTGCTAAAAATATTGGCCAAAATATAACAGGATTAAGTTGAAACTTGGAAACTTGCCTTAATAACAGAATTGTCTCAGAGCTTGTTAGCCTCGCTAGATACATATCTACAGATAATGCAGCCATCAGAGCTGTGTTTAGGAAGCAGACTAGCTTAGCAAACATTGCTAATGTGACATTAAGATGTTATATGTAATGCTACCAGTATATTATGCTGATGAATTGAACATAGAGGCAGAGTCTGGTGAGGAGATAGAGCATGTTCTGTTATGGTATCTGATTAGCTGCTGATATTATGATGATGCTAAGATAACAATTAAACCCATAGTTCATGCTAATTATAGAGCTAACGAACTTAAAATAGCAGTTTGGAAATGGGTGTTCAGTCTTATTAGCAATTCAGGATGTCCTGGTTCTGTGACATGCCGTTATTTAGCTCTTATTCTACATTTCCATTTTTTGCTAACGTTTGAAATGTCATAGGCCAGGCTCACCAGATAGGAAGCGGTTTAGCGCCTGCACGTGCATGTCCCAGCTCTCTGTGTCCTCCTTGGTGTAGAAGATCTCCAGATCTGTTCCTGTAGGTCTGATCATCACCCCTATAGATGCGGGGAGAACACGCTATTTAAATACAGCGCAAAAAGGCTATATTGTGCTGGTTAGCCTGCTAGCTAACAGATAATCCGCTTTGCTTTTTGTATAAGAAACTTAAGATTAACTTTAGATCCACAGATTCAGTTATCCCCTGTGGAGGCACTCTGAATGCTCCTGACTCACAGTTATAGGTTTGAGAAAAAGTTTGTGAACCCTTTGAAGTGAAATTTCTACATTTTGGTTATTTTGTCATAAAAGTAAACATTCTGAACCATTTCAGCTGAAAATGCACTAGCAAAAAAGGATGGAAAAAGTATGTGGACTTCTGACCATGCTTTCCAGCCATTACAATCTCCTTAGCAGCCCTATTGTTTGAATCAACGGTGATTAAGATTACTTTTCCTTAGTCTCCAGCAAAAGTGCTAGCCAGTGAGATTTTTTGTGGCTAGCTAAGTATACAGTAAATATCAAATGGTTTAATGCTTTACATTTGGACGAGGAACAGCCGCAGTGACGCTGGTTGAAAGTGAAATATGATTATTATTAAGACAATTGAAACAGCGGCAGGTGACACATGACACGTTGATGTGTTACCTGGTGTACGCAGTCGATCCCGGTGGGTGGGTTTGTTGTCGTCGAGGGTCAGGAGCATGACGTAAATGGTGACACTGAACAATCCAGCCAGGAAAATGTAGAAGGCCAGATAGAACAACAAGATCAGACCTGAACAAAAACAGACACATATGTTGCTATACTCCTATATGAAGGTCCTTTCATTGGTTGTCGTTATCAAGATATATTGTTGTATACAGCTATATACACATTTTATATTATTTGGTTATTTGACCAGGACAGAGCTCATTAATCAACAGGTAATTGATTGTAAATAAACCATAGTTAGCCATAAAGGAACATTTTCATTGGTAGTCCCGTCTTAAAATGGCAACCTAAAATAATAAAACAAATAAATCAGTAATATTACATATAATCAATACAAAAAAAACCCCACAAAATACCCAAAACAAACACAATACCAAAGAAAAGCACAACGCAACAACAGGCAGCAGAGATAATCAGTTAGTAATTCGTTTTTTGATTTTTGACTCTTTTGATTATCAACAAGCCACAACTTCAGCTGATAAATGTTCGTTTCTCTGATACATATTGTCAGTAAATCCATTCCTTTATATGCCGTTACACAAAATACTGACTGACTGAATGCACTTCTTTGAGTAGGAACTCTGCAGTCTCCTCTAATGTTACCAGTAATCTGAGCACTTGTTCTTCACATAAATGACTTAAGTGGAACATTGTGTAATATCTTAAAAATAAGACCAAGTTTAACATATTTAACCAAGTTTTCCCAGCTCCAAGTCTGTATTCTTTATAATTTGACAGCTGTGGAAACCCTTAGGCTTCTGATCTAAGACTTTATACAAGATAATGCGATTATATAAAATTTCCGGTGGCTCCACTGTAGATTTATTAGCCCGTGTCCAGCTTGGCAGACCAAATGTAAAATGTGGAACTATCAAAGCATTGACATATAGCAGCTTCCTAGCCTAGTGATTTTCTGAGAAATTTAAAATGACTTAAGTTAATTAGAAATTTGAGAAAATCTAACATAAAGGAACAAAATGTTCAAATGTTATAGATTGCTTAGTTATTTGAATAATAACAGTATCAAAATGAACCAATGAACCAATAGTACAATTAGTGAAACCACAAAAATAGCCATTAAACAAGGAACTCAAAAAATCAGAACGAAAACTGAGCCATGAAGCGTCACAGAAGGGCTGGCATTCGGAAACTTTTTTCGTAGGCCAATACGTGAAGGTATAAAACCTAGAGTCTGACTGTAGGAGAAATTACACCTTCGAGACAGACACATTGCCTGCTGCCACCTGTTAAGTACAGTAAAGATTGTCTTTATAAAGTACATATGGCTAAAATTTGATTTGATGAGCACCAGGATAAAGTTTATTCATAGGCTTTTACCTCCAATGTCCTCATTCAACCCTTTCAGGAAAGTTCTGGAGCACAAAATCTAAGTCGCATTTATTTTCCAAGGAGCTGAAAGGGTCTGGATGGCAAACGCATTCCGGTGAGTGCAGATAAGATGCACTCTGGAGGGGAAATCAACAAGAGGAGTCACTTATAATTCTAATATCTCTCTAGAGTCACCGATAAAGTGCTTTCAAAAGGAGAAAATCAATTCACAATAAACATCTGCTTTTCTGATTCCTGTTCATTAAACCAACATAGATTGGGGCAGGTGGGTTGTGAGAATCACTCCAGGCATCTTCTTCTTCTTTCAGCTTTTCCCTTTTCAGGGGTCTCCACAGCGAGTCATCCTGCTCCATCTCACTCTGTCATCTCTGTCCTCACACCAACTACTTCCATATCCTCTCTAACTACATCCATATATCTCCTCTTTGACCTTCCTCTTCATCTTTTTCCTGGTAACTGCATTTATAAGACCCTTCTACCAATATACATCCACTCCAGGCTAATGGCGGGAAAATGGAGTTGGGAAGGTTTATAGAAAGAAATACGAGAAATTGAATGAATGGAATACACTCTGCTATTTGATTTAATTTGACTCACTATTTGATTCAAGATGCTAAGTTCACAATTTGTTTTCTTCTCATGTTTATTAGTTTTAGGTTTGATAAAAGACGGCCCTCTCTATTTCAGAAATCTAAACAATGCTGAACATGGCCCTCTCTATTTCAGAAATCTAAACAATGCACTTTCTTGTATAAGATTACAAAGAACTTTAAAATTTGATACAAAACGCTCCGTTGTAGCTTCCGCTCATCTTAAAAACCAATTACATATTTATTTCAGAAGAATAATGTGCCAATCAAAATAGGCGCCTCACTGAGAATGGGATGTGCATCTGAACTGACAATGCATGACAGCACCCCCTGGTGTTCAAAAAATGCAAATGCTTTATATGGCATCATAAACAAGAAATCATAATCCAAACCGAGAACTGGAAATGAAAGGTGGGTTACCACTAAGAGTATATAGGAGAAAATATGAATCTACTAAATGTTTATTATAATAAGGCAGATTTATTAACTAATCAAGTCTCAGTGGTGAGACTAAGGAGACTAATGAAAACCTAAATGGTTTTGTAGCTTCTCCAGCAGCCCTGTATTTGGGACACCCCACAATCTCACCTCACAGAGTGAAGCAGCTGATATTTAGCACCCAAAAAACCCCCCATCTACGACTGTAAATAATAAATGAATAGAAACCATCTGCAACCCTGAGGCAACACATACAGACACGCTTTTTGGTTAATTAGCAAATCTGTGCATTTGTGAAGGCAGACGCAGATCAGACGCCCTCATGTCTCTCTCTCTTTATCTCTTTTCACGGTCCGATCAATAGCCTTTCTTATCACTCAAATCAAACGGCTTCACTCAAAGCCTGAAAGAGAAGAACAAAGATCTAAGCTGCTCATGATTCATTTAATTAAAGCAAACACACACACACACACACACACACACACACAGAGCCATCTTTAGATCTGTTCAGCAATGATTCAATCAGATGGCAGTCATACATGTGAACTCGGCATGGGATCTGGTTCACGTACAAAAAGGACCAAAAAGGAACGAGAGCTTCCACTATGAACTGTGAGCTAATTTATTAATTTAATTCAAAATTTAGGAGGAATTATCAAGCTCAGGATATTTAGTACTCAGTGTTTTTAAACAGACACAAGATAATGTACATAATCATGTAGGATTTGCTTTATTTTGTAACAGATTTAAATGTTGACCTTGCTCGTATAACCTTCAAAAAAAAAAAAAAGGTTCAATCCTGAACATAAATTCTAATGAAAACCTGTAGAAGAGTTTATTAGAGAGGATTTATGGACCTGGAGGGATTCCAAGCTTCTAAATAAATAAAGCTTCTTAAAATAAATAAATAAATAAATAAATCGCCTTCGCTTTGCACTAGCCCACCAGGTTAGACCTGGGTTCGAGCCTCTGTGGGTGCCTCGTAGCCAGGATGGGCATCACATGGGCATCACAATGGAACAATGTCCCTATCCAAGTGAGGAAGCTGGGGGACCCTGAGTGGGAAAATCCAGGGTTATAACATGAAGAAAGGGGATAGTTTGAGACAACTCATGGAAAACGCATGGAAAGAAATCAACGGTGGGATAAGTGTCAGATCAAGTGGTGTTTTACGCAGCGTAGCCACATTTTTTACTGATGAATTCAGTCTTCAACTCAATTTACCATCGCCAAAGAGCTGTACAAAAAACAGTCCTCAAATGAGCACCAGAGCTGACAGTGGCAAGGAAAAACTCTCATAAGAATAACCCTTTCCTTTGGGATCCTCAGGCAGCTATGTTTTATCTATAAATAAGTGGCACAGATGATTTATGCACGATATGACCCATAAGTTATTAAGGTAAAACTTTGCTCCTATTACTTAGCAATACAATCGAGGTCACCACTGGAAAAGAGAGACCACCATCATATCCTGGAGGTGGTTGGGTCATTCAGCAGTCTAACAAGCTAGACCACCAGTGGGGGTGCAGTATCAGATTCATTATCAAACCAAATAAAAAAAAATCGAAGTCTCGGATGTACTCAAACACACTATTCATTGTTAATAGCCATTTTTTATTCAAAGAAGTCTCAGGAGGAATGACCTAATCAATATTGCTCTGCAGGTTCAGTAGCCCTGGTGTAAGACTATTGATTGATTTAAAAAGAAATCAATCATTCCAACCAAATTCCTTCTAAAAATGTAATAAAAAAGGACAAGGGTTCTGATTTAGATACATAATCACAGGTACATTTTTAAAAACTAAAACACATCAGTGGAAAAGACATTTGTGCTTGGAACAGCTGAAGAGTAAAAGTAGAAGCAGGAGCCCAAGCAACAAGATGGATGGACACACCTGAAGAATTCATAAAGTTCTGAAGACCAAAATAGAAGATGGAGCAAAATCTGTGTCATGTTTGGTGGTTGATTTAAAATTACTCTGACACCTTAAAATATCTAAAAAGGTTTATGGATCTTGGTGGAAGATCTATCTATGAATAACAGCTTTCAGAAGCCAGTCTGGGTGGAGGACCAATGTTTATTGGTGATAGATTGTGTTGGAGCTGTTGGTGAGAAATTGGCTTCGATTGCAGACACATGATGCTATTACATTTTACTCCAACCCTAGTATCTAAAAATTGTCATGAATATAGATGAAAAGCAGGTTTGAGAAGCTAGAAGTTCTGTTGGTGATGGTTTTGGTGGAAGACCATGCATCTAGACGTAGCAATTTATTGTGGTATCATATTTTTGTTGGAACATCCTATTTCTGCTGTGATAACAACTTGTTGTGGGGCAGATTTTGACGGAAGACCAGCTTAGAGAACAAAATGTTCTAGTGGAACACGAGGGTTGATAGGAGACTTATTCTTTAGGTGATCCCAGAGTATATCGAGTCATCTTTTCAGCATCATGATAATCTGGCTCTAATCCTTTGCGACTGCAGATCACAAGTATTGGACAAGTATTTTCTCAGACATTGTTTTGATAGGCTATTTTAGCACAGAAAGACTGGAACAGCAAGTCCGTTTAATGCTGCAGATCGGATCCATTCATTTCATCCATTATTCATGGCGATATGCTACAGAGACTGAAGACCAATCTGGGGGATGAATTTGGAATTTAAGGAAACCTTCATTATAAACTGGTGAATATTGAGTGTCAGTAGAAATGATGTGAAGCTGATTGTTTAATGTAAGGTCTAAAGAGAAAGGACTGGACGTTATGAGAATGCATTTCTTACCCCAGCTGCTGGCGGTCCTGCCGCAGAACTCGTGGGTTCTTGGGTTCCAGATGAATTCTTTCCAACCGCCTTGCTTTTCGTCTTTTGCCATCTTGAGGATTTTATAACACGCACCTGATCAATGAATTCTGAGCAGGGAGGAGTAAATGGTTAAGCCTCCAATTATACAGCTCTTAGAATAAAATAATATGCCCTATAATTATCACCAAACCGTTTACGCACTGCGATGAGAAGGCGAACGCCGAGCTTCTTTTGAAATTCTGATTGGAATTAAATAGATGGATGGATGAGGCTGGGATTTCTGCGGCCGGCTCGCTGCCCTGTGCCGGTTATCTCATCGCAGTGCGCATGCGTCGGTCGGCGAGCCGCAGCGCGGTGCAGTGCAGGAAAAAAAAGTGCCGACACTGCGGTACAAAAAAAACAGAAAAGCGCGTCGCTCGGCTCACATCTCCTTACTCAAACCCCCCCTCCTCCGGCGAGAAAATGAGATCAACGCTCATCTGGAGCGGCACAAAGCCGCTTTAGCGCTCTGTCCAATCACAAAGCTGTGCGTCGCCATGACCCCGCCCACCGCGCTTTGATCAGCGCCTTCGCTCCTCCTCCTTATTGATGCGCTCTAGAGCCATTTGAGACGCGTCCCAAATCACCTAGCAACCTCTCTAGGGTGGTGCATAAAGCAGTTACCACGGACAATCATTTCAGCACGTTTTCTGTAAGAGGAAGACGGAAAAAAATCTGGTACTTTGACAGAGAAATTACGCTTTAAATAGCAAGACATAATCCTTTGCTTTGAGACCTCCGGTTCGATCCAGACCTCCCCGAATGTCCTCCTTGTGTCTGTGAGGATTTACTCCGGGTTTCCTCTCCATTCTAAAGACATGCATGTGAGGTTAATTGGTGTTTCTAAAGTGCTTGTGCGTATGCAGGATTGGCGCCCTCTAGACTTTGTATCCTGTACCGCCGATTATTCCCCGGCTTTCCCACGATCCAGGCCAAGGTTAATCAAATAAGGAAATGAATGAAGGGTTAGCACAGCTCCAGAGATGCTCAGTATGATTGAGTTTGCAGGAGTTTACTCCAGGTTTGGTCTCACATTACAAAGGCATGTGTTAGGTTAATTGGCTGCTCTAAATTGGTATGCATGACTAGTAACCTCACTGCTGTCTGAATAGTCGCTGATGCGACGTTAAACAATCAAACAAATAAACTCGAATTCTAATTTTTGTGACATAATGCAAGCTTTGCAGAAAACGCGAGAATTTTCATCTTCTACAGATAGTATGAGCCTGCATGGAGGAACACATCCATCCACCACCTGTGTCTGCACCCTTATTGCTCAGTGATGATCCCCACATCCACCTCCCCTCCTCTGGCCAATTGCTCCTGTTCAGCTGACCAGAGGAAAAGGCGAGTCTCGAACTTGATTGTGGGCCAGCGTCATTATGAACTACCGTATAGCGGTAAATAAGCTCGTAAATGCGACCAGCATTTGTTTCCTACAGGAGCCATAATAAATAGTCGCATGCTCCTGTCTGACCCGTACTAAATAAAGAAGATAGAGTCAGAGCTGGACTGTCCACCGGTCTGTGTTGATTTCCGAGCCCATCCGGAGCAACCTGAATTATAATTATCGCCCCTGCAGGTGGTTCACTTCCTATACAGCTGGCGCCCCCTTCTGTCTGACAGCGTGGTTGCACGAATAGTGCATGGTGGCATTAGAGCGCTGCTGTATGTATGTCTGTATGTATGTATG
>JAVSBU010349845.1:0-10132 GCA_033118015.1 Loricariichthys derbyi
CAGAGTTTAACACCAGCAAACGACGACTTTGGGAAGAAAAGAAGAAAGAACTAAGAAGAAGAAACGACATTAAGAGCCCAGAATGTTTGATTCACTGCACTGACTTCATTTAACTTTGATCCAAATCTTTATCAGGATTCATTAATAGATCCAGATAACAAATTTAAAGCCGTTAGGTTTTAGGAACTTTTTCATAAACACATTTTAATTGTATAATTACTACATTGCTGCTTTTATCTAAGTTACCAGTCCTATAATGCAGTAAAATGAAGTGCTTTGGTCAGAGTGACATTATGATGTAATAATGGCACTCACAGGACGTCTCTCAGCCAATCAGATTGCAGGGTTGAAACTAACTGTTATGTAACTAAATATATGTAAGCAGTTCAAGTGGCTCTAAATGGACTTGTACACTACACCCTACAGTCTGTGTACCACCTCTGACCGGTGATGTTACTGTAGTTTCAGCCAGCCGCTCAGGATAAGTGCACAGCGTGTCACAAACCAGTTTACCCCATGGAGAAAATATCTGCAGATACATACGTCTTCCACAAAAGCTGTTTCTGCTGTAAACACTGCAAACAGAAACTCAGGTAAGAAACACCGTAAGAATCTGATATGATACGGCTAACTTCTAAGACCAGAAGACCAGTGATCATATGAAAACCTATAATCAAACTGAGTCTAACGAATCCCTTTGTCTGTCCTGGTTCTAGTTTGCGTACCTACGCGCCCCTGTATGGTGAGTTCTACTGTCTCTGCCACTACCAGCAGCTCTTCAGGAAGAAGGGGAACTACGACGAAGGATTTGGACGCGAGCAGCATAAAAACCGCTGGCTGCTCAGCACCACCTCCACCCACCTCCTGTAGATCCTGTGAGTAACGAGAGTCCATAAATGAGTAAGATCAGGTGTAGCTCCTGCTCGTTTAGTGTGGAGACCTGCAGCCACACAGATCTATGATGTCTGACAAAAATCTAACATCTAATCATATTAATCATGTCACTGGTTTCAGCTCTGAAGATGGACAGCATGAGAGAAGACCCAAGAAGATGATGGAGTCTCTCATGACCTGCTTTAGTCTGATTTTAATCAGTGACACACTAAATGTAGATTTTGTACACAAATATAATAACGTGATACGATGGAACCGTTAACTGTATTCCCAATTAAACCTAAAACTAAAACTGATCCTGTAATGAGGTAAAAGGAAATCAACTCTTATTCAGTTTATATTTTTACAACAAAGTCCTGCTGATGATGTTTAAACCCTCAGTGCTTCAGCTCTGGTACATTTTAGTAAGCTCCTGGAGCACTATAGCCCATCATGAGCAGTTTTAAGCTGAAGCAGCCTTCTGTAAGTCCTGAGGACCAAGTGCAGCTCAGAAGGTGGAAGATATTTTTCTTATTTTACATCCAAACTCAAAGATTTCAAAATTATGTTTATAACACATTCTGAATCTGTTTTAAATGCAGATTAAAGTCTTTCTTATTTGACTTGGTCTATTCTTAAATTCCTATGTATTTTCACATTACTTTTATTATATTATTATTATATTAGTGAAGGACTTTCATGTAATTACACTTGACATTTGGGAATTTAAATATATGACCTTATGGAGGCCAAATTCACAAAAGCTTTCTTAAGAAAACACAAACTTAAAATTTCATAAGACTGTTCGTAAGTGTTGTTCTCGAAAAAAAAGATCTTACAAACCCCACATCAGAAAAAGTTGGAACATGACACATAAATTAAAAGCACTTCATTCTTTACACTGACTTTGACTTTTATTTCATTGTAGGCAATAAGAACCTGACATATTTCATGTTTTTTCTAGCCAGCTTAATTTAATTTGTTAATAAACATCGATTCCTGCATTTCAATCCTGCAGCACAGTCCAAAAAAACTTGGGACGGGGGCAATTTAGGGATCATAATAAGGTTTAAAAAATCTAACAAATATGGGATTTAAAAAAAAATGATTATGGTCATGATTTGGTCCAAAATCAGTTTCCATGAAAGGCTGGAAATTTCCAGTTTGTGAACAAATGTGTGAGAAATTTTTTCAAAGCAATATTTCTCAAAGAAAGATTGGAAGGGATTTTTCATAATTCAGCCCAAACGTTTGCTGACTGAATGGAGTTTAGCTTTAGCGTAGCCAATACTGTACAAACACTCCTGCATGGGTCATTCTGTTTTTTATTTGGACCAAACAGTTCAGAGAAAACCACGACCATAATTAAGACACACCGCAGCAGCACCAGAAATCATTTCTACACAATTATTTCATAATTTAGTGATCTTCCCTGTTTCTTCAGTCACATCTTGTAAACTGATTTCTTTTTCAATCTGTGCCTTCTTTTCTTTCCTGCAAAACAAGAATTATATTTAGTAATGTTGGGATAAATACCAAGAAAATAAGAAATACTGTACATCAAGTTATTCTTCAATACTTCCTTTATATGAACCCATTTCCAGTGCATGATAATACAATTCATTATAGGCAAGGTCAAAAATCAGGATTTGCAACCAATTTATGTAGGAAAACTGAGTCTTAGACCATCTGAAAAATGCTATCTTGATTTTTTAACATTATGCTTTTCACTACAAATCATATCAAATCAGTATAAAGTTGGAAAAAAGAACAAATATTTAAGAATAGGTTAGTCCCAAAAAGAAGCTATTGTGAAAGAAATCAGGAAAAAACACATTCTGTAGGCTACAGTGCCAAGTATTTAGTGTGAGCTCCCCTTACATTTGAGCAATAGCATCATCTGGCAGCTTCATCAGGCATCAGGAGGCCAAATCGACCCTTCTACAGTCTAATTAAGCCTGATCGGGTCTCTTTGGAGCTTCCAAGAAACCACTTATTTAAAAATGTGCTAAAACTCACAAAGACTGGAACCCAAATCCAATCTGTGTCTAATCAATTCAGTGCCAATAAGGAGCTCCAGAGATGCCAGATATGCAGGCAGCAGAATCTGCACAACTCTACTGTAGCTAAGGGATCTGGCAACCTAATATATGGGTTAAGGAAGTTAATAAGCTTAATAATAACGTCCATGGATATATGTGATCAAAGGTTACGCAGTGCTAATTGTATAGTGATTGTGCATATGTGTGTATAAAAAGAGTAAAATGTGATTTTCTTCTAGAGCTTTACCTCCTTATTGATAAGAGAAGGAGAGGAATGAAACCTTTCTGAATCCATTACAGGTTTACATAGCAATTAAATCCTTTGAGTTTCTGGATCATGATTGATTATCTTAGGTACCTTTATTTATCTAAATCATCTAGAATGGTGTGTTTGTGCCACCTGACACATTCTGAGTGGTGAAACTGCTGATCTGATGAGCCTTTTTAAAGAAAAATTTACCTTATTTTAAATGCTACGAAATAAACTGATACATTCAATCGATTAATGCTGGTCTTTTTGACTTTCCGAACCCATCTGATTAACGTGAGCGATGAAGGCCCTGGGTTTAAACTCACATGTCCTGCTTGGTGAGGGCCTCGGTGTGATCCACCAGCTCGGTGTTCAACGTCTCAGGGAGTAACAAGCAAAGGCCGCCAGCCAGAAACGGCAATGAACCATAGATCACCATGGGGATGGATGGATGGTAGACATCCAACAGCACAATCAGAGGAGCCAGGATCCCACCCACATGTCCACACATGGAGTTCAATCCCATCGCGTTCGGTCTGTTAGGGAAAAAATGTACTAAGTACTGAGGAAACAGAGTGATTAATGATGGCGGCGTATGAATCTGGACTCACCTGACGACAGTGGGATAGAGCTCACCCGTGTAAATGAACAACATACTAAACGCTGTTGACACGGTGAACTTCCCTATCACCGCTATGACTGTCACCGCCACAAGGTATTCTGGGGGAAAACTGTGGAGTTAGGGGATTGGGCACAGACACTCATATCACAATTATATACAGTATATACAATACTAACACTCCATCAACCAATTAAAAACCACCTGCCACACTATAGCAACTAACTGATAAACCATAGCAACTGCCTAGCAACCACTAAACAACCTATCAGAAGCATAGCAACCAGCTAGCAGCCACTTAACACCCGCCTGGTATATCACAGCAACACCATGGCAACAACCTGGGTTACAATGTTGGATACCTTAACAAACCAGTTAGCAATAGCATAGCAACACCTGGGACACTTTATTCATAGCAACAACCTGGGTTACCATAGTGGCACCATAGCAACCACTTGGAACACCATAGCAACAATGTGGGATACCTTAGCAACCAGATAGCAATAGCATACAAACCACCTGGGACAACTTATTGATAGCATCCAGCTAGCAACCGACTGGGATATCATAGTAACAATCTGGTTACCATACTGAAACCATAGCAACCACTTGGAACATCATAGCAACAATGTGGGATACCTAGAAACCAGTTAGCAATAGCATAGAAACCACCTGGGACAACTTATTGATAGCAACCATAGCAACCAGCTAGCAACCACTTGGGACTGGCTGGAATATCATAGCAACAACCTGGGTTAGCATAGTGACACCATAGCAACCACTTGGAACACCATAGCAACAATGTGGGATACCTAGAAACCAGTTAGCAATAGCATAGAAACCGCCTGTGACACCTTATTGATAGCAACCATAGCAACCAGCTAGCAACCACTTGGGACTGGCTGGGATATCATAGCAACAACCTGGGTTACCATAGTGACACCATGGTACTTGGAACATCAGAGCAACAATGTGGGATACCTTAACAGCCAGTTAGCAATAGCATAGCAACCACCTGGGACACCTTATTGATAGCAACCAGCTAGCAACCACTTAGCAACCGACTGGGATATCATATTAACAATCTGGGTTACCATAGTGACACCATATCAACCACTTGGAACACCATAGCAACAATGTGGGATACCTTAGCAACCAGTTAGCAATAGCATAGCAACAACCTGGCACCCTTTATTCATAGAAACCAGCTAGCAACCAGTTAACAACCACTTGGGATATCATAGCAACAACCTGGGTTACCATAGTGACACCATAGCAACCACTTGGAACACCATAGCAACAATGTGGGATAACTAGAAACCAGTTAGCAATAGCATAGAAACCGCCTGTGACACCTTATTGATAGCAACCATAGCAACTAGTTAGCAACCACTTGGGACTGCCTGGGATATCATAGCAACAACCTGGGTTACCATAGTGACACCATAGCAACCACCTACCAAAACCATTGCACCTTATTGACTAAGTATTCATACCTAGGACTCCTTCACCCTCTCTCCATCCCCTTCACCTTTTCTCTTTCTTTTTGTCTCCTTCCCATGTTGCTGTCTCCTCTATGCTTATGCTAATATCCCTGTAACACAATCTTTGACAGATCTCAGATCACAAAGTTCACTAGTGCATCTCAGTTTAAGAAGCACCTGCAGGGATGGCGAGAATCACCAGACACGCCGTTCCACCGAGCAGCATTATGCCGATCTCAGATTTCTTCCTCCCAAAGCGCTCGATCACTGGGATGCCAAGGAACAAAGCAAAGAACTCTGCAATGCCAAAGATGAGCTGCGTCAGGTAGATGTCCACTCCAAGGCTTTCAATGTTCAGACTAATTCCAAAAAAAACAAGGCTGATCACAAACCTGCCACAGAAACCAAGCAGAGACTCAGAAGGGAGAAAACAACACAAGAACAAGTAGAATTCTATCATGAGTTAGACATTAATGAACATAAACATAAAAACATTTCCCAGTGTCATTTAATAACTGAAACATGTTTACACCGTCACTGTAATACAAAGGACATTGTAGGTAATTTATAAAATGTCTTTAACGGGAGCTGTTTGTAAGTGGACAGATCTGACACCATTTGTTCTCACCACATAAAGCACATGATGAGGGTCCGCTTCCTCAGGATCGGCACTCGGAACAGGTCCAGCATGTTCCCAGTTTGGGTCGTGTTCTCTGTGTCCATCTGATAAGTCATGTGTTCATGTTAAATTCTTCATCATACACAGCTTATGAAGAAATGTTAAGAGAGACAGTTAACCTTGTCGAACAGTGACTCGGGAACTGTCCTGCTGTTTGTCCGTGCTGCGTTCATGATGATCTTCTTGGCTTCCTCCTGTCTGCCCTGCGTCAGGAGCCACCGGGCTGACTCGGGTATGATCCTTCAGACCAAAAACACTCATGCAGCAGATGCTTCTATCTAAAGCGACTAACAAATGATACAGTATAAGATAAAGCACAGAGCTGAGGTTTTACATTTTACAGGCTAGAGACTCAACTTTGACTCTCAGGCACCTAAGACTCAATTCAGACATGCACACTTAAGACTCATGTTAGAGACTCGAGCCTCGACTCAGACTCTCACACCAAAGACTAGACCTCAACCATGACTCTCAAACCAGAGACTTTGGGACTCGACTCAACTCGACTTGAGACTGACATGCAAGAGACTCAAGGCTAGAACTGGACCTTCATGTTAGAAACTCGAGACAACTGGGACTCACACTAAAGCCTCGCACTTGACTTGGTCTTCTGTCTCTCTGAAGTGAATTTTAGGATCAGAGTGAAACCTTACCAGAAGTAGAAGCTTAAAACCAGCAGGGGAGCAGAAATGACCAGCTGGAGGATCCTCCAGTTGCGGATCCCGTAGGCCAGTCCGGATATAAGCATGAGCCCCACAGAATGGGCGCTGTGACACGTGAGGGTGAAGAACGCTCGACGGGATGTTCCACACCACTCTGGACCTGCAAAGGCACGAGTCAGATCCAACAGCCGCACACAAGTGACAGAAAAGGAGGACTCTGGGAGTTGGTGTGGTCTGTCAGTACCTAAGGTGCTGGCGGTGATGGAGACACCTGAAAAGGTGGTGCCAATCACAAATCGCAGGGCAGTGTAAACATAGAAGTTGGGGGAGAAAGCAGCACCCACACCAAACAGTAACTGCAAGACCAATGAGAGGAGGTACACAAAACGGCGTCCGTACCTGCAGAGGAACAACACATCCTACGTGAAAACTGGAGCGCCCCCTGGTGAACGCTTTTTGGAGACAACTAACTGAAATAAAGGTGGACCCCTCAATCTAAATGTATCTTTTTCCCTATTTTAAATATAGCGATGATGTAGTGGACCTTCTGACCGTCCCTCTTGCCCACCTGTTACCTGCAGAGTCCACAGGTAGAGGTAAGCAGCCCTTGAGAACGTCATCTACTCCCACTAATTTCCCAAATGCCACTCATTAAAGTGGTTTAATAGTTTGGATAGCAGATTAGGGGATTCAAATATAAAATATATCATGTTAATAGCATGGTTTTGGATAGAAGGATTTTAGATAGGAGAGTTGCACATAATTTAATAAACCATTAACCATTTTTGACTGGTTTTGTACGTTTTTTTGCAGCTGATGATCTGCTGGGGAAAGTCAGATGTCTTTTTCAAACCATAATTTGTCCCATTTTGACAAAACATGAACGAACTACCCGAGTGTCATTCTGACATTATCTTATTCACTTATCCTAGTCAGGGTCATGGGGAAGCCGGTGCCTAACTGGCAACACAAGACAAAAGGCAGGAACAATCCCAGACAGGGCACCAATAAATCATAGGGCACATCCACTCACCCACTCACAGGCTAAGTGCACTTTGGAAAAATAAATTAACCTAACACGTATGGTTTTGGACTGTGGGAGGAAACTGGAGTACTTGGAGAAAACCCACATGGACATGGGGAGAACATGCAAATTCCAGACCTCATAGCTGTGAGGCTGCAAAGCTTTAATGGATTTAGCACATTTTAGACACACTGAATAAGCAGAAGCATACTTGTCAGCCATTGGCCCAAACAGCAGTGCTCCAACAAGGAGTCCAGCCATGAAGATGGACTGAGAGGTTTTATTTAGACTCTTACGGTTACACACCAGGTCAAACTACAAGAAAAAGAACAAAAAACAATGAGAAACTAAATAATCAGATTGTAACAATACTAAGAATCTATTACATGGTCTCCAACTTGGGAGCCTTGATCTTATTTATCACCATTCTCTCACCTAGATAATCTGTGTATAATCCAGGTGGATGGTCCACCTTATGGATGGTCCACTGGTCATCAGGACCAAACTGTAACAGACAGACTTAAACACACCTTACCTCAGTAATGAGACTCTTGGTTCCTTGAGGAACCTGATGTTTCCATCCATCTGTGCATTTCACTGTATCGTTTGTCCAAGGCTCTAAGTGCTCCTCTGAGGGAACGAACATTAGACATGTCTCGTACTTGCCAGACTCATCCTTAGGCACCGTTAAGTTCAGCTGCTCCTCCAGGGTCAGGTTGGGTGATATCGAGAGGATCCAGTCTGTGTTACAGGTGTGAGGTGACTCGAGACCTGAGAAGACCTGTATGAACACGTGGAAGGTTGCAAACATGTTGGGGATACATAACGCCAAGAGCAGGCGCTTCTGGAAGAGCCCAAATTTGCCAACAGCTTCTAATATCTGGCTGAAATCGATCATCTTCAGGGAACAGAGGAAGTCGGTGAAGATAAATGGAGATAAAGCAATATTCAATCCACTTCAGTCTTATCTAACGTGTGTACGTTTTATCTGTTAACATTAAGCTACTTTACGTGCAAATAAGAAAAACACTGAGCCCTTAAAATACTCCACAAGGATTTGAAACGCATTAAGAAAAGACCTGTGTGTGTGTGTGTGTGTGTGTGTGTGTGTGTGTGTGTGTGTGTGTAAGCACAGGAGGACTTTGTATTGTAATAACATTAACTACCAGAAACTTTGACACCTATAAACTATCATCAACACAGGTCCAGGGTTGATTAGTTTAATCTCACATTGATAAGATGTTGCTTCTGAGGAAAGGACCTTTAAAAAATCCTCAAAATATAACTGGTCTGTTCCCATGTGCAGCACTGTACCGATTACAACCTTAGTCCTTCATTACATTTATAGTATTAAACAGACGCCCTAACCAGAGCGACTTACAATACGAGTAATTGTAAGTTAATGGCCTTGCTCGTAGATCCAACGAATAGCTGTCATTCACCTTCTGGAATTAAGAAATGATTAACAATTGCTTTTTAATTTAATTCTAGGGAAACTTTGTTGCACCAACCCTGGATTTTATAACAGGTTGAATTCTGAGGCCTGGACTTAACTACTGATATAAAGGGTTTTTCATCCATCTGACTCCTACTGACTCTTATTGCTATTGCAGGTTGGAACTTTGCCATTGAGCATTTTCTTCAAATGGATTGAGATTTATTTGGAGACCACTGAAATAAGACATTATAAGGAAAGTTTTCACATCCTTTGCACTATGATAAGATACTTTACTATTTTAAAAACGAGGTTATCATCACCATACATCCCTTCAACTGATGAAATAAGAAGAGTGACATTTACTGATGATGTAATGACCTTTACATGCATACGTTTCATTGAACCGGCACCAAACAAACGTTCCAGTATCACCATTCTGCCCAATACAGATTCATCTCTGAAGATCACTTTTATCCAGTCACCCACAGTCCATGACTGCTTTTCTTTAGCCCACTGTAACCTTGTTCTTTTCTTTTTATACCCCATTCTCCCACAGCAGTATTTTGACCTGAGCTGTCAAGGCAAGGCCTTTTCCCGTGCTTACTTGAGTTTACTCTGAGTGTCCTGGGCATCTCATAGCTTTCCTGGGCCGTTTTTGTGATAACAGGAGGGTGTGGCCTAAATACTTAAAACCCTGGATAAAATCAAACATGTTTGATTGTTCCCAGGCTTGACGACAAGACCCACGTTTGTAAGCTTTGCCATGGTTTGACAAAGCCTGCTGAGGACGATACATAGTCTGTCCAGGAGGATTCATGGTCTAATCATAGAGGATTAGTGTCATTTCAAGGATATAAATGCCATAGAAAAGCCAGTTCCATTGCTGGATATAAGTTCTTGTCCTCTGCATTCATGAGACACCGAAGCGATTCAGCCAAGCTGGTGTGCAGGACTGATCAACAGATATGGATTACTACAACATACTCCCACAAATGTTACAGGTATTGCTTAATTTAATGTTATATATAGACATTATTTAATATTCGCCATCTACAACAGTT
>JAVSBU010349865.1:0-16943 GCA_033118015.1 Loricariichthys derbyi
TATGTATGTATGTATGTATGTATAAATAAATAATTTATTTATTTTTGAGTTGAGTAACATACTACTTAAATTTAATATTTAAAAAGTTAACGTGAACTCTTATCTACCTGGATATTCTGTGCTGCTAAACTGAAAGGTCTCTGCTAGTGACTTTTGTCTCTGGTTCTGTTGAGACCAGGGATGGGGGATGTTTAATCTCTTCTCTCCGTTTCTGCAGCTCCACATTTTCTGCTGCATGATTTTTCATGTGCTTGTACAGGTTTGTTGTGTTTCCACTGTATCTCACAGCCCTGTTGCAAACTATACAGTTTGCTATATTAACATTTTCAGCAATAAAATAAAGCCAAACGGCACTTCTTTTCCTCTCGGACATTTTACTCCGGTGTCTCTCTACTCTGCTCTGCTCTGTGTGTGTGTGTGTGTGTGTGTGTGTGTGTGTGTGTGTGTCTGTGGTGTGTTGACTAGAGGAGAGCGCTGAGTGGGGGGGCCAGACTGAGCCTGGCTGTTTGATTGGCTGGCGCCACTGAGCAACGTGACGGTGCAAAAACAAAAGACGAGAGGGGAGAAAGGGGAGAGCACACGGAGAGCAGCACTATTCTTAGGCCTGATTTACACATAGACGGTAAGAGCTCCCGGAAGTGTCCCGGAAGAGTTCTTGGCTCCTCTGGGCCATCTTAGGGATCAAACACCGTTGTTAACGCCGGCGCTAGGGTACGTGGTTTAGTTCCAGCTTCACCGGGAATCGTGGAAAAAATTATTCAATATGTTGAATATTTCCGGGAGCGCTCACGGAGAAGACGCGTGACGCCGTCGGATACTTTTTAATCGCTGTTTCATCCTTTCCCTTCCTGTATTGTCGCAGTATACACCGCCGTTATTCAGCAACCGGTGTTGTATCCCTACTCAACGGCGTATAGAGCCCTCACTGGGGTACCCAACTGAGTTTTAACCAGCCACAGACGCGATCAAAACGGCGGCGCTAATGGACAGTACGCAGTTCTATACGTCACCTCCCGATTAAAACAGAGTTACAAACGGTCAATAGTACAGTCAGTATAAAAACGCTAGCGCGCTGCATGCAGGCCTCACCTCAAAGTTCCAGCATGGGCCCTGTTGTCTAATGCCCTCAGCTTCATCAATGTCCATGTCCAAAAGTTTTCTTGGTCAAATAAATCCTTACAGGTTTGTGTAAAATCCAGGACATGAAAGAGAGAGTCTGCATGTGTGTAGCAGCCATGACGTTCAATCACACTGGATACTCTAGGGGCGGTGCCTAAATATGCAAATAATCCTGTAGTAAAGCACGATCTGTTTGCCTGTGTAAAATCCTGGGGATTAACCAACAGTATACAGAGCTTTTTAGGCGGCAGCAGAACACTGCCGTTCTCACCTGCGTTTTAACATGTGATTGTAAGGGATAGAACTGTGTATTAATCCACGTTGCCTGACGTGTGCCGGATGCTATGGCGTCAAAATATCGCTTTATTCGGCATATTTAGCAGCGTTATATGGCGATCAAAACACCAGGCAGTTTGCTCCACCCCTTTCCACAGCAAAAACAACCAGAACTACCGCGAACTTCGGTGTATGTACTACCCGCCGAATAAACCAGCTATGTGTAAATCAGCCCTTACATACAGACAGAGAGAACATAGACTTTGATGAATCTACGTGCACAGCTGTCAGCGCGTGCGGGAGAGAAAAAAGTTTGAGTATCACCCACCTCTACCGGAAATGCTAAAACACAAAACATCGTTGGTTAGCGTTTAAACCTAGTATGTAAAAAATGACCCTCAATTTTCACTTTTCCCGTACAAAAGTTTACTGTACACCATATGCACTTAAAAAAATCTATTTTCCTGTACAGAATACGGGAAAACCGTACAACATGACAGGTATACAATAGCTAAACATTAACATAACAGTATCAGGTGACATACATTGGCAGTCGGTGTGACGCATTTTATAGTAAAAATGTTAACATTCAAAAAAAGGGTTCAAATATAACAGTAGCATAAAATTGACAAATACATTTAAAATGTGTATCATGATTCTTTGTAAAACTTCAAGACTGATCTAAAGTTTTGTGTTTCTGAATAATATGTTAAACGCTTTGTTACACATTATGTATGCACACTTCTTCTACCTACATTAAATTCAGTAAAGACTGAGGGTACAATCCCTGGCAAAAAGCATGGAATCACCACTCTTGGAGGATGTTCTTTCAATTGTTTCATTTTGTAGAAAAATAGAAAAAAATATGGGATGTCTTTGATTTATTTTAATTCCAAACTTCTGCCATTAAGAAATAATAAAAAAGAAAGAAATATAATGCTTGTGGTCAGTCACAATTGCTTTTTTTATCAAGCAGGGGAACAAAGTATAGAATCACTAAATTCTGAGGGAAAAAGTATTGAATGACTCTGCAGTAGATTCAATTTGCTAATTATTATTCAGTTTAAAAAGTGCACTCACACCTTGAAGAGCTGTTGCACAAAGCGAGTTAATATAAATCATAGTTCCAACAAGACATAGGTCTTTTGAAACAAAGGAGAGGATTATAAAACTTCAAGAAGGTAAATCCTCACAGAATGTTGCAAAAGATGTTGGTTGTTCCCAGATTAAAGCACTTAAAGCAATATGTCTTAAAAACAGAAAATGCACATCAAAACAAATGAGAAACAAGTGACAAAACTGTAAGGATTCACCTCAAAGAAATTGGATTTACATATAGAAAAGTTAGACGAAAGCCATCGCTAACATTTAAACAGAAAAGAACATGGGTCTGCATGTCAGGTAAAGGTACAGGGGAGATGGCAGTCATTATATCATCAATAAATGCCAAAGTCTACATTGAAATTTTGGACAATTTTCTTATTCCATCAGTTAAAATGACGTATGGTGGTGATGACTTAATTTTCAAAGATGATAATGGATCTTGCCATAGGGCAAAGGATGTGAAAACTTTCCTAATAATGTCCTATATTGTCAATGGCATGCCCTGCAAATTGTCCAGATCTCAATACAGTTTAAAACTTCTGGTGGAAATTGAACAAAATAGTAATTGACAAAGCTGCAACAGAAAGGCAGCTGGAGCCAGATTGATGAAGAACACAATTTGTCATTAGTTAAGTCCAGGCCTCAAAGAATTTAAGCTATTATAAAAGCCATATGTGGTGCAACAAAGAACTAATGGTGCCATGATTCCAAAAAGATTCCAGAAATTTTTCCTCAGAATTGAGTGATTCCATAATTTTTTTCTCTACTTGCTTTCTTTTTTTTATTTTTGCCCATTAATCGAGAAAAGCATTTATGAGGTTAGACACTGGTGTTGAAGGGCCTGGCTGGCAATCTCCGTTCTAGTTCATACCAAAGATATTTGACATGGTTGAGGTCAGGGCTCTGTGAGTAAATGTCTGTAAATTTTTCCCAAGAGAACCTAAACAAGCCTTTATGGACCCCGCTTTGTGCACAGTCATACGTTAACAGAAAAGGGCCTTCCCCAACTGTTCCCACAAAGCTTTGAAGCACACCATTTTCCAAAATGTCTTGGTATGCTGAAGCATTAAGGTTCCCTTCACTGGAAATAAGGGGGCTAGGCCAACCCATGAAAAAAACAAACCCACTAAACATTTACAAATATGTAATAATTGGATCTCTAATTCAATAAATAAAAAACTTATAATATTGTATTGTCTCGTTTGTTTACTTAGGTTCTTTTATGTCATACTTATTCAGAAGGTTCCAAATGAGTTCTCAAACTTTCAAGCACAGGTGTATTTTGTATTCTTATGTCCAAGATTGCCTCATTTAATGTTTGGGTTGTTGTTTGTTTGTTTTTTGTTTTGTTAATTACATCCTGTAGTCCATCTTATTGTGATAGTTTCTTTTGGAATGATAATTTTTAATCCTAGTGTTAAAATGTTTCTTTGCTCTACCCTGTGTGCACAATTATTAGGCAAGTCTTATTTCTGAGAATTATTTTTATTAATCACCATTTACAGTGCTCTGGGTTAATCCAAAATGTTAATAAACCTCAAACATAAATGTTTAAGAAAGTAAAAGTGAGGTTTTGGCTTTCTTAGGTGAATATCTATATGTGCACAATTATTGGGCAACTATTATTGTGCAGAATTATTATGCAGCTAAATGAAAAACACACATTTACCATTCTCACTTTATTTTCACCTGTTCAAGTGAGAATTATAAACAAACAACTAAATTTTCCAATAATATTTCTGATGTATTAAAAAAAAAAAAATAAAAAAAATCAGTGACCAATATAAGCCTTCTTTTCAATAACCGTGATAAATAAGCCTTCCATTCATGGAGTTTCTTAGTTTCTTGATCTGTTGACGATCAACTTTTTGTGCAGCAGCAACCACAGCTTCCCAGACCCTGTTCAGAGAGGTGGACTGTTTTCCTTCACTGTAATTCTCCTGTTTAAGAATTGCTCACAAGTTCTCAATTGGGTTCAGGTCAGACGAGGAAGGGGGGCCATGTCATAAGTTTTTCATCTTTAAAGGTCCCCTCCAGTTATCCTAACGGGGTATCATTTATCGATCTGATTGGGTTAATTAAGTGCCACAGCAATGAAATCTCATTTGAACTAGTCAATTTTATGCTATTTAGTGCTACAAAATAGACAACTCCAGCGCGTGGCGTAGCGTTCGCGATGGGTCAGATTTTCCATGCAAAATAGGTCACACTATGATTTTTACCAATGTGTGTTCGCCACACAAGATGAATCCTCTTTATCCGCGACCAAACCAGCGTCCTTATTTACCCAGGGTCGCTACAGCATGAAGCTTTTGTCTCCTGCCGATGACGTCACGTCACACATTCATCTTCGGCAGTATTCCGTAACTTCCATGACAGGTCTATTTTGATTGTGATTTACCAACTTTTAACAGGTTAAACAAAAACAAATCAGCAAAACGTTCAGCAGCATTCAACACTATTTACTCGACTCTACCCATTCAGTTTAAGTAGATATGAGCACTGGAGGGACCTTTAATACATCAATATTAGCTTTTATGATCCAATATCCACACCAGCTTAATCCAATTCAGAGTTGTGGGGCACTGGGGCTTATAAGGCAGCACAGAGCACAAGGCCAGCATAACCATGGACAGGGTGCCAGTCCAGAAGAGAAAAAATGCCACACACTTATTCACACTCACTCATTAGCTCAATGTCTAGAACCGAAAGTGGATTTCACGACTTCTATATTTAAGACTCAACGAGACAAGTGAGAAAAGGTTTGTGAACAGTGATGTCAGTAACACGTTACTCTAATCTAACAAAGTTACTGTATATTTTGTCATTTTCTTTAGTAAAAAGATACATATTTTGTTTTTTTCTTGCCCCTTTTCTTTACGTCAGATCTATGAGACAATTAGATCACATTTTCATCATGACAATAAATCACGTGTAATACCACACTGTGACACAAACATAAACAATGGAGGGAGGAGAGAGATGATCATTTTCTAACTGGAAATACAGGCACTATTTTGAGTTTGTGTTCTATCTAGCTTCAAAACCACTACATCAAATTTGAAGAAACATTTGGAGTCACAGCACAGAACAGTCAAACTTATAGATCAAATCCGACAGGGTGATGTGAAGCAGAGAGAAGCTTAATGAGGTTCAGCCACTGCTTCACTCATAACGTGTGATTAAAACATAAGATTAGGAAAGAGTAACTAACGTAGACATGATATGAGCCTACATGTTGTGTTAAACACCCCCATATACACTGTGTTTAATTTAATAAATCCACTGCTTACTGCTCTAATGCTGTGAACAAACACGTTCAATGTTCAGTTTTACCATTACAGTGTTAACAGATAAATATATCACGTCAAGAACGACAGTCTTTATTTTATAAAAAAAAAAGTAAATTTAAGATAAACTGTTTATTTTTTATAAAACATTTTTTTTCAGGAAATAGTTTTTAAGTTCAGTTGTAAAAATGTCAGAAGATAAATTGTTGAGGTTATTGTTAAAAATGCACTTCCAATAAAATGAGTATGAGCAAAACTAGCTACTTTTTTTATGTTGAAGTGGGGGGGGGTTGTGTCAGCAGCTGAATGTGACTAATAAAGTGACTAATAAAACTTTAAAATCAAGTAATCAGTAAAGTAACTATGTTACTTTTTAAAGGAGTAATCAGTAATCAGATTACTTTTTAAAAGTAACTATGACATCACTGTTTCTGAACCATTTTGATTAATTCAGAGGCCTCATTTATGAAATTCTGCTTGGGTTCTGGAGTGACATCATATGTACACACAAAAACCAGGAGGTGGCGTATGCCTCAGAACAATTCAGATTAATTAAACCTTGTGTAATCCTGAACTGTGCGTCCCCTTTATCAATCACAATCGTCTTCTAAATATACACAGGTGACCCCAACACACAGGCTTATTTTCATCTGTTTCCACACTTGCTTCAAGCTGCTTGTCACAAATAAATATTTTTCTCTGATTTCAGCTCAGGATTCAGCCCCCCCCCCACACACACACACACACTAGTGCTGATACTTTCTGTAAAGACAAAATAAAACCAGTTCCCTGTTTTGTGTCTGATTGCTTTGGTAAACACAAAAGGATCAATTTCTCCTCCAGGCAGGTCGATATGGCTTCATCTACCTCAGATCCAGATGAGCTCCAAGATTATGCGGGCTGCTTGCTTAAGCCCTACTCGGACAGGATTAGTTTTACACATTAATAAGACGGTGCCGTGTAATTACAGCTGTAAATCTTTAATCCCGTCTGTAATCATCACGGGCAGGCGGCAGCAACGTTAGCAAGAAAGTGTTTGGAAATATGAATACTGTCCTAATCTCATACAGGGAAAAAAAACAAAAACAGCCTTTCAATGGGCCAGAAAAAAACTCAAATTCAATCAGCTCTGACCACATAATCAATTACAAACAAATTTAATAAATGTCGAAAAGAAGGGTGTGTTTGCATTCTGGATCCATCCTTTAAAAGCCCTGATATAATATTACTATATAAAATCTAAGCAGTTTTGGGTTAAGAGCTGTGTTTAAGAGTATAAAACTGTACATATTAAACATAGGACTGTAAGCACTACAAATCCCATAATGCTTTGCTGTAACTAAATCAATAACTGGGCACAAAATCTCTTTTATAAATTGGCCACAGAATTACACAGATTCATAAAAAATGAATGAAAAACTAAAGAAAGTTAAGCATAGCGATCCATCACAGCAGATAACGTATTTAATAACGATTACTATAATACTACTCTACTAATTAATCAATCGAACTAGATTAATCAATACACCAATCAGGAGTGACAGTCCTATAACGAGCACGGTAGCCATCGTTTGTCAGATCGTCGTGAGTCTGAGCTCAACGTGCAGAATCGAGCTGTGGATCTACTAAGTGTGAGATCTTAATCCTGAGTAATTGTGTAACATGTCAGAGTGGAGAAGACTGAGTAGGAGATTCCATGGATGCCGAGGGCAGTCAGTCAGAAAATACAACAATGAGCCGAGCCAAGGCCAGGCAGACATTAGAGGTTATAGAGAGTGAGGGATTTGCCTGGGAAGCTCTATTATCAGCATGAACGCCTCACTGGATAGCACTCTGTCACTCTGGGGGCGGGGGGGGGGGGGGGGGGAGGGGGTGTTATAGTACGGAGAAAGAAGTCAGGGGACAACAAAAGGTGATGTCAAGAACCTGACTATTAACTGCACTATGGGAGTGTAGATTTAAATGGACTCCACATGTTGGATATCCTGAGGAACTCAGTACTTCAGTTTTATGGGACCTAACAGTGGTAACCTGGTAGATCTGGAAGCTGAACACATGGACCTAAAACGATGAGAGGAGCACCTTCACAGCCTGTAAGTTACAGAGCGCTGGGAACATGCAGGAGGAGAAACGGGCTCCGTCCCAAACGCACGTGTTTAAAGCCTTTCTTCCTCTACTTGACATCACCAAAGAGCAGAGAATAATGTGAGTCTGTAGGGCGTAGGGAGCGATTTGGGACGGAGCCATGGCCACTGATGCTAACACTAATATCAGAAGAGCATTTAGCAAGAAGCAGCGCTGCAGGATCTGCATGCATTATAACACACAGATGAACTAAACAAGATAAAAAGATTTACGACGTTATTGTTTTATTTAGATTCATTGACGAAAACTGCAATACATTTTGTTATTTTCAAACTTTTTTTTTTAACCTTTTATTCAGGCCTTGTCTCATTTTCATTGCAGAAATATAGGTCTGGGACGAATATTTTTGGCGTATTTTTCATTAACAAAATTAACACTGAATCAGTGACACAGAATATAATTTATAATATAATAATTATAACTTTGCTCAAAAGTCCAACAGTGTCCTGTATTTTGCCCCTGACCTGCCCAGTAAAATGTACTGTGAAATTCAACAGTAGAACCTCAAAGTGGCCAAATTACCATCAAACTTCATAGGAAAACTGTAAAAAAAATAATTCCGTATATAGGAACTTCATGGTCAGTTCAGTTAATCAAGTTAATTATTGTACTATAAAATGTGTCAGTGGACAAAGTGCCATCAAAAATTTATAGTAGAAAAGTGAACTTCTTGGTCAAACTAATAAACTCACAGTTTTATTAGGAAATTTCACAGTAGATTTTTTCCTGGCTGAGGAATCATCAGAAAGAATATGGATGGAGCATCCTGGTTTAACAAAGTCCATTTTACCAATCATTAACCTATGAAACCTCCTTTCTACACATCGAATGAGGCATTCACTGCACTGTACCACCTCTTCTCAATCTGTGAATCCTGTCACACACCCTGTAGGTTTTAAAGCCAGATCATCTTGATGCACTGCCATCTGCAGGAGGCTGAAGCTACTACCACCCTCTGTGTGTGTGTGTGTGTGTGTGTGTGTGTGTGTGTGTGTGTGTGTGTGTGTGTGTGTGGTTGTTCCTTAATGATTATTTACTGTTCTGTTCCCATAAAGCACCTTGAGACTGTAAAAGGTTCTACATAAATAAAACATTAAATGTTTGTTATCAATCTCCATTTGTTTTTGTTTCCTCTGGTAAAAGTCCCAGTTCCTTTGTTACTGAAGGTGGAATTAAAATAGGAAGCCAAATACCACTGAAATTGGGCAGTGCTGGTAGAGGGTTAAATCCCCTTAGCTAGTGAATGATCAAACTGGTCTGCCAAATGTGTACTGGTATATTTTTGGTACTAAAACGTTGGTTACCAATTCAAACTCCAGTTGTGTGGCCTCAAATGTTTTAGAATCTGTACAGTGTAAAAAGAGACCAAGGAGAGGTTAGGACTTTCTACAGTGACTTCACTGTGTCACTCTGGTTCCTTAATAAACTTGGATTGGACGGGCTGAGGGTCACAAACTCGGCGCAGCCAGTCAGAACACGTCTTAGAGCGGAGCAACGGCACAAGGTGAAAACGACCTGCGAGACTCCCATAAGGAACTGGTCCAGTCACGCTTCCACCAAAGCCCCGCTGCACATCTGGAAACCGGGGCCCGGGCTTGGTACTTTGGAGTTGGGTTCATTTAGAGCATGTTGGTGTCTATAATCCAAACCTGTCCACGGATCCATAAATCAAGATCATACTACTTTCCTATACGCTGATGTTTAACTTGGTTCTCTTGATCTACTTTTAGGACTTGTGTGAAACTTTGAAGATGTTTTAGGTCATATTTATAAAGACATTTCTAAAGGGTTCACTAACTTTATGTTACAAATCACTAACCATCAGCGAGTTCACTTTTTCCCCAAACTGTTTTGACTGTTCTGCTAAATCCTTCGCTGATTTTCCTTCATCCTTCGACGTGTTCAGAATTACACAATCCATAACGCATTTTCTGGTTCATGTTCTACCAAAGCGACGGGACGAGACGCTTCAGATGCCGGCGGAAGCGGAGTAACGCACCGCCTCCTGCTAACATAAACAAATTAACAGGCCAGAGATAAGACGAGGATTTGTGGAACATGAGGAAGTCTTTGGTGTAAGACACTCGCTCATCTTCATACAGAAAGATTTTTGAACCCAAAAACCTGCACTGAATCCCAAAATAGGTAAATATGCTCACTGAATAAATCTGGAACCTGAACCTTTATACTGCAATAAAATAAAACAAATCATCCATTTCACATGGAGATGTTTGAGACTGGAGCATTTATTTCAGCTGATTTCATTATACTCGTGTCCCTCAGCAGAGCTAGAACTTGGTCTTCATTAGCAGCATACGTACTGTACTTACAACTTTTATTATTTTATCACTCAAAATTATTATGGGCTGCTGTTTTTCTTTCTTTAGCTCTTTTCCATATTATTTGTTATTGCAACACACTTAAAATTAATAGAAGTAGATTTTTTAATATTCCGTCCACTTTACCAGAGTCTAAAGAATTCTGTTAGGTATTAAGATTAAAGGTCGTTAAACTCCTAATGAGAAACATCAAAGCTTTTTTGGTGCCTTAAAACTACACACAGATGTGACATCATCTTTTTAGGAACATCACGGCCAATTTAGAAAAACAGTGCTGTCAAGTGATTCAGTTATTTCATTCATTTACATTAATCCCATTTTTTTAGTTCATATATGACATATATGATATAAATTAGCAGTATAAACTTTAACAGGATGCATTTATACGTTTAGAAAATATAATAAACACAAAACAAACACATCAACAATTATCAGAACCATCCCTTCATAATCCATTTTCATTTGGCCAATTTAAACACGTCCATAAGCTCCTGTTACAAAAACCCACAAGAATTCAGGAACTCATTTTCTTATATCGTTTGATAAGGATTCGTTTTAAAAGCAGCACAGCCGATCACAAAGTGTAACTTAAATTTGTTCACCTTACAGCACTTCCTTACGAGTTAAAAACAATCCAATGCTAAATCGTCCTTTTCTAACTGTAAGTCCTGCCTATTGACATCTCGTCTCTGTGCCTGTGGTATGGAGGTTCTGTCTGTAATTGGACCAAACCCCTTTTGCAGCTTATTCCTCAGCCTGTAAGGTTCATCAACGCTCCATAATGGCTCCATGCATAAGGTTAATGAAGCTACCGCTGGGGTCGGAATGGCCACCGTGAGGCCTGTTGAGGGTTTAATGAAGGTCTCGCTCTAAATGATTCTCCTTTCTGGGACTGTCTGTAGACTGATGACGTCTGTCTGTAAGGGACACGGCCAAGGAAATCATAGATCACTGATAATGTGGTGCTTAAAGTTTATTCCAAAGAGCGCAGGATGAAATTTCCTTTTAAAATAGGACCATTAATGAGAGAGGCTCAGGTCTGGTGATGGTAGGCTGATCCTTCATCCATTCACTCCAGAGTAACTGTGTTTCTGATTCAATTCAGGTGATGAGATGCAAAAGTTACTGTTAAAAGTTAAAAGTTACCTTTATAAGATAAAACCTTTCATTTCCTACAGCCATCTTCATAAGAGCTAGTTTTATTGTATCGTTTGATGGTTTGGCCACTTTACTCTAAATTACAGCAGGTTTTATGACTCCAATCCCTTTGACTGGCTTTCAGTCACACAGTTCATGACCTTTCAATGCCAGCTGTAAGGTCCAGACCGTTCAGGTCCAGTGGTCAAAGCTCTTTGACGAGATCCTCACCAACTGTCCTTATTCTTTCAGTCTCTACCCACAGGTCACATGACCTTCCACAGGTCTTTGTCCACTGGCTCCATTGTATGAAACAGACTGTCTAACTCAGTCTCATAAGAATTTAGGGAAGAGCCAGAACCTGCTTTAAGGACTAAAACTCTCACTTGGCTTGTGGATATCTGGAGCTGTGAGAAGAAAAAACCTGGAACGAGCCATTACTGTATTTAACCTGGAGAAGTGAGTACGGTCCCACAGGTCGTATGGGTTTGATGTTGGTTTTACTCTGTGTTATCTAATTTGATCTCTCTGCATTGTATTTACATTGGAAACAGTGCAAAGAAAAGCAGCCACCCAAACAAATCCCAAACCAAAGCTGTCATCACTTGCACGAACACCTGAACAGAAGCCCATATGAGAGCCAGGCTACATAACACAGGAATAAAAGACAAAAGGACGAGCCGTAGGCAAACAGCGTGGACACAGTGGGATTGATTGTGGTGTTGATATGGGTGGTGGAAAAACACACGTAGTTATGTACACACAAAAGGCTTTGTTCATGAACCTTTCAGCAGATGCTTTGTCAGAAGAAGAGAGAGTAGACACACCTGGACGGGTTACAGCAAAGAGCATGAGAGTGGAGACGAAGGGAAAAAGACATGAAGTGTAAGGGAAACAAAAAAGAGCAGCAAGCACTTCGTAGTTACAGAAAGCACAGTGACGTACAGTTATGATGAGAAATGCACCGAATGCAATGGATTTCCAGGTTCAGATGGATTTTTGAATCATTGTTTGCTGATTCTGAAGAATTATGATGTACATAATGCAGAAACATTTCTTTGCATGTAAATGTCTTCCTTGCTGATGGAGGACAGCAGAGCTGCTTTCTCACACCTCACTCTGCACCAGTGTTTGTTACTTTGATCAAATTCCACATGATCCTGTTTTAAACGTCTTATCAAATCTGCTGTTCTGAACAATTTCACCACTTACGTATTACAAACAGCAGATGCTGAAACGTTTTCACACTGGCTGTGTCTGAGATCGATACCTACACCCTCATTAGGATCCCTACCTTTTTTGTACTGCACTATTTAGGGAGACTGTAGTTAACGAAGCAGGACTCAAAACATATATCTATAAACAAAGCCTTAGGCTGATATACGATATTATTGATTATCACAATAACTGAAATTTATCCTCCAAATGTTCATCAGGAGCGCTCTGGTCATGCTGTTATAAACTTTTTAAAAGAAGCTTTTAATCATTATACGAGGAACTAAAGTAGTGCAGCAAATAAGCTCACACAGACTAAAACAAACAGATTGTTCATTAAACGCTTTTTATGCAAACACTCAGGCTGCTTTTACTAGCTCTAAAACAAACATTGACTTAATTTAGTGAGTGCATTCTGGAACTTGGGCCAGGTCTCAAATTCACATAGACAGTAACTACAGATGTTAACTTGGACCGGGACATGACAAGGTCATTAAAGTGAGCGGTCGTTGTTCAGACGGTTGTTAAACAGCACTAACCTGTAGGTTCCCTGACACCGTGCCAAACGTTACCCTATATGTTTTAGGTCCAATAAAAAAAGATGAGCTTCAACCATTACGCCCAAGGCTTTAGAACTAATCAGAAAGTGAGACGGAAAAAAGAGAGCGAGATGAAAATCCTGTCTAACGCTGGAGTAATAAATGTTGAGGGCGGAGGAGCAAGTGTTCAGTCTGTTAGTCAGGCAGGCAGGAGGTCAGGACGTAATGTCTTTTAAAGTGGACACGCTCGGCTGATCTAATTACAGTACGGCCCGTGTTCCGTCCCTGTCTAAACCAATGTTACACAGCAGGAGGTTTGATACACGGCCCGACTCAAAGGGTTCTGTGGCCACCACCAAGAAAGATTACTTTTATACTAAAGCTTCTCAGATAAAAATAAAAGAGAAAAGATCTTTATCCTAATAAGGATCCTAAAGGCTCAGAACCATTTGTCCTAAGGTGGGTATGCTGTCCCGACCGGACACAAGTCCATCATTCTCTCACAACCTGAAAGCTGTTTTGGGCATTAAGATGGTAAGTGCCTTTAAACAGAACTGCCACATAATTGGACTAGGAAGGTCCAAACCTTTGGGAGTCCAATTAACTGTCTACAACCAGACATTATTGACGACCTTTTGTCTACATTTAATTGTCTGGCATTTTCAGATTAAACTCCCTCGATGTTTCTGCCTTTGTATTCCAAAAACGAATGCTGAGAATCTACAAGCAGAAATCGAGCCATCCAGACCCCAGTTTGGCCAGGTCTGATTAGGCAGGAGAACGTGCACTCGCTTTTGTAACCGGAGCACGTTTGGACCGCGTTCGCGCCTCCGTCGGTCCCCCGTGCGACGCGGCATCAATCAGCCGGGCCGGGCCATAGCGCCGACGGAGAGGCCATATGGAGCGATCTGCTCGAGTTATGTTACACAATCTGCTGTAGTCGTGCCAGGCAAATTCTAGCCATTTCACACTGCAGCAGGGGTGAGAAAGGAGAGGACGTGTTACCGCGAGGTGGAAAAGAGAGAAGAGTGTGGGCAGGCTTCTAACCATAACCAGCCATACTCTCACACTCAGCAGCTCTACTGACGCGCTTCATTAGGGAGGAAGCTGAGCAGAGAGACGCTGCGTCTGTGAGACGGCTATCCTCCAGGGAAAGACAATCTGAAGCTCACTAGGGCTAAATGGTGCTTTCCTAAAACTCGGCTGTTTCTTTCCTCACTTTCCTCCTGTCCTGTTGAGATTGGGCCCTTTAAAGACCCTTATTAAAGGTGCACTGCAGTACTGAGCATCAGCAGCCCTGAAAATAGAGCAAAACTTTTTAGGATTGTCGTTTGTATTAAGGAAGCTCGTCTAATGTTAAAATGTTTAAAAATAGAAAGCATGTGATATAAATATGATATTTTATCAATGAAAAGACAGCCCCCCCCCCCAACCTTTGTAAATGGTACGATCCACTCTCTCTGTCAGAGAGTAATAATTATAATAATTATAGGGCGGAGTTTCCTCTCTATTGATCTTTTACATTTTTATTTATTTCGTATCCCTCATCATCTACTTTAAAAATCATTTCATTTGTAATCATTTACAAACCAAATAAAGACTTTGTGGCTCTCAGGATTAGATTTAAAGGAAAACGTATCTGATTTAAGGCGTTTTCACACAGAGAACAATAATAACATAGCAGAACCTTCACACTAATTGCTTGGTTTCAGTTCCTTTATCTTAACGTGTCACAGAGATTTTGTGTCTTCAATTTCATCAACTCGCAAAAACCATGAAAAATATGACCAGAGATTAGTGAGGGTATTTTATTTGTGTTTTTGTGGGCTTTTTGTAAGTAGATCTCTATATATATTCTCTATAAGCTAGGCTCTGCACATCATTTCTTTAACCTCTACCTTTTATAATCAGTGTGCTGCTCTTAATAAGCTCTTGTGCTCTGATATTAGCAGGATGAGCTGTTCTGCCTAGCAACAGAGCTCTGATTGGTCAGACTGATTCTAATGCATCTGAACAATCAGAAATTAGAACAGATGCTGATTAAAAATTACGCAGCATCACAGGCTGTCATTTTTTCATTCATACAAATCTGACTCTGTGTATAAAGGTCATTTATCAGTGTTTTTCCAGTCACATTGTTTCCCCTCTCCGAAAAGTCAAATGCTGTTCCTACACAAGTGAGGAGATGCCATTCAAAAACGGTGTTAAAACGGCCCGGGGCCAAACCACTTATGGGGATCTGAAAGGTATGAGAGAGCTGAACCTGTCAGGATTTAGCCGTCATTAGCAGGACTCCAGGCTTTACTTAGCAAGCAGCAGGTAGATGGAATTAAAGCAGGTAACTCGATCTGAACCTGAAGTTGATCTGCAGCAGTAAAGTTGCTGAAGCTTAGTTAAGAAAACTGTAATTTGATTTGCTGTGCAGCCCATTTGTGGAAGCTCTGTACTAACTCTAACTTTAGTTCTAAGTTCTAAAATCAGTGACCTTCCCTCTAATCGGTGTTTATTTCAGAAGGCATAAATCAATCGTTTAGCCCCACAAACCCATTAAGCCCTGCTCTGTTTAAGCTCTGGTCACTGCATGCTAATTTCCCAGCGGCTTGTTATGGTTTTTATGCAGCGAAGGTCATGAGTGCTCTTATTGTTTTTCATTTATCCGTCCTTCAGCTTTGAGATCTTCATGAGGGAGCGTCCTGACGCCCGGGCGAGCGACACTCTCAGCACCTATCAGGAATGGATCAGATCTCTTCTGGCCATCATCACGTGACGGCGCTCGACTGGCTCCAGAACGTGTCTGATGACCTTGGTTTGTTGCTGTCTGGAGGTCGTGATGAGTGGAATTGTTACTAACGAGTTTCTTTATTCGTCACAGCCATCCCTCACCCAGAGATTTGATTGATCAGTTTTATATTGGATCATTACCCAATATAATCTGTTGATAATCACTCTAACCTCTTAATATCTTAGAATTATTTATTTTCTAAAATGTAATGATATAGTTATGGAACGTTTCTCAAATCCAGACCTTCTCTGGGTGCCTTTGAGATTGAGAGACTGAATTTTCCTCTTGGCTAAGAGGAGGCTGCATTAAACCAAACAAATGGTTTGATTTTATGGTACGATTTATTTCAGATACATAAAAACAGTCTCACAACAAGTTATGGGATGGGATAAGAGTTTATTGATTCCTGTCGGTTCTGCTTATCAGATCAATTCCTGTTTTGATTCCTGATCAATTTTCTGTGGGGCAAAAATAAAGCTCTGCACATTTTAAGTCTGACCATAGTGTAGAATAAGAGCTTCTTCTTAACAAAAGGGTTTAACTGGCCAGGAGGTGATGGACGAGTCGAGCAGTTAGCTTTAGCCTCGGAGGAATCAGTCTGTCTGTCACCAACCAAAACAGGAAATGAGAGAATCTGATGAGAAGCATTTAAGTGTCAAATACGTGGTATTCCTAGGATTTGAGAATTCCACATCAATTTGGGTCAAAAGACCTGGATCTTCTGTCAGCCTTCTTCATGAAAGGAAGCCAAAGTCAAAACACTTTGTTTTTTGAAGGATAAATTATTTCTTCATCTGGAATTTGGCCTCTGTGTCACCTGATATTTAAACCCCAGTATGAGAGGAGGTCATGGATGGCTGGGCTGGAGTTCCTCCACACTACCAAAGCTCATGTTTTGTAATGAGGGAGATTGTATAGGAGATGAGCACACACACACACACACACACACACACACACACACACACACACACACACACACACACACACACACACACAC
>JAVSBU010349866.1:0-10131 GCA_033118015.1 Loricariichthys derbyi
TCTCTCTCTCTCTCTCTCTCTCTCTCTCTCTCTCTCTCTCTCTCTCTCTCTCTCTCTCTATCTATCTATCTATCTATGAAATTCAACCGCACACTTACTACTGAGATATCTTCATCATAAACCGTTTATTCAGAAAAAGGATTGGTTGGCCCATCCAGAGTCCTCTTACCACATGGTGTCTTGCCCGTCTTGCCCTAACTGGTGTGTGCAGCACGGCCCGCTAGAGGAGTCAGATTTTTTTAGCCTTTTTTCCCAGGCTGTTTTTATACTGAGTTTTGTGTGTGTGCGTCGACTGGCTTAACTGCTACAATCTCCTGATATCAAAGTGTTCTGTTCAGTTATGTGCGTAGGAGAGTTTGTTAGTTGTCCCTTCTGTAAGCACACACACACATTCTTTTCCAATTTCCACAGCATTTAACCCAGGCCCATCAATCAAACTGGGGCCAGTCAATCAAACATCTGCATAAGAAGAATCTTGATACAAACTTAATCACAGTGTCACATGACGATTTCACTATACATCAATGGGATTTAAATGAGTGTCCACATATTTTTTAACACATAGTGAATACAAAATAGGTTAAAAATTAAGCCGCTGATGTAGTTTCTCGGACACACAGCTTCTCTTATGATGATTGGTGGACCTCTCATATGGGCGGAACCTCGTAACCAGCCCTCCATCCCTAAATCTGAAATCAAGGACATGACCCAATAGGGTTGAGTATGAATGACATATTTTTCTAAAAATAGCATGCACAAATGCGCATGCGTGTGAATGTAAGCTACTCTCAGACAAACACTGCATTGTAACGCTGGCGTTAGGGCTTGTTTTGCGTCTTAACTTGTCATCAAAACCGTTTAGAAACGGTCACAACAAAGCATTGCAGTTATGCATTGTGCCATAGTGATTCAAGACACTCCAACAAGGACATCATGAAGGGAGTAACATTTAATAGAGGGCTCGGGCATGGGGAAGACCAGACATCATACACAAAAAAGTAAAGAAGGACACGTATATATGCACTGATGAACACCCTGACCCAATAGCAGCTACATATACTCCAGAACACGTTGGTTTTTTTACTGTTAATAAGTCAGTAACCTCGCTAACAAACCCAGAAGTGCGCTAATGGCCACTTGCTACTACACTAAATACAACAGGGCTTCTACAGAGTCTTAGAAGTTTTGAAGTCATGAAGTCATGACTTTAGAAATAATATCTTAAAGAGACTTTGAAAAGCCTTGAATTTATATATCTGGGTCTTAAAGTCTGTGCACTATGGGTAACTTCTATGTATCATAATTTAAGTGTTACAACCACATACCCAGGTCTCCCCCGACTGCTAAAGCACATGTATCGTTCAAAATTGAAGACCCAAATCGTCGCAATACAGTTAGAGACAGTACGAACACATTTTATGTAAAAAGTCTGGTTAATTGGGTATTAAGACGATACAGAGCCATGACGGGACCACTGCCGAGTCTGACACAAACAGCTAGTAACTTTCCAACTCACCTACTCACTAAATCTGTCTTTCTACAGGCAAGCCTCAACATTCCAGCCACCTCTTAAGCTGAACTACGCTCTGGTCCGTGATCGTTTCATGCAGAAATGTCACTCCTGGAATATCATTTTCACAGAGAGTAATGAAAGGTTGAATACATGTAGCTGTACCAGAGCCACACTGAAACGTTTGTGCGAAACATCCGGGTCAGTCATGACGTCATTCGGACTCAACGGTATTCTTAGCATAAACTTTATTAACTATATTATCATTTTTATAGATCTGCCATCTGTTATTAAAACATACATAAACCTGGATTTTAAATGTTTTGCCTGTCATTTATTATTTATTCTTATTCATCCGCGTTATAGTGTTTATATTCGTTTTATATTGACGATCGCTTATTAAGTTAACGGTATTCTGCCTCTGACTTTATTCTACATTGGAGGTCAAAATTAGAGAACAATGTATGAACACTTGATTTTTTCAGAAGTGTAATCTACATTGATCAACATTTGAAGGATTTTTTATTAGGGGTACACCATGCCACTAGAACAGTGTTTTACAAAATAACCAAATTATATCAACATAAAACCTTTATTTTGCAAAATATGTGATGATCATAATTAGAGAACAGCAATGACTTTAGAAGAGAGAAAGATTATAACTAAATGTTCTGAAGGTTCCAACAATCACCAATCAGTATGAAGTGTACAGACCTTTGGCTTGAATGACTTCAGCACATCTACAGCCACAGGACATCACTGGTCTCTCACACTGCTCTGGTGTGATTTTGGTCCACTCTTTTTCCAGTCTCTTCCACAGTTCTGGCACTGTTGTGGGTTTCTTGGCCATAACTTTGTCATCGAGGATTTTCCAGAGGTTTTCTATTGGGTTTAGATCAGGACTCTGGGATGGCCTTTTAATTGTTTCAGTGTTTTCAGTTTTAAGGAACTGCTTTACCTGTTTTGCTGTGTGACAGGGGACATTGTCCTGCATGAAAATTGCTGGGTGATTGAGTCATGAACGCAAGGAATGACCCATGTGTTGTTGAAGAACCATGTGTTCTGATCCACACTTGCATTCACTCTGACATGTACTGTAGCTGTATGAGAGGTCCAACTCCTGCTGCTGAAAACATTCCCTAAACCATGGCACTTCCTCCTCCACCTTTCACTGACTTCTTTACACACTTTGGGTTCAGTCTTTCCCCAGTTTGTTGAGGAACATAATGATTCTCATCAGACCCCAAATAAATTAAACTTGCTTTCATCACTGAAATTAACTCTGGACCACTTCTCTGTCCACACAACATACTCCTCAGCAAAGGTGAGTCTAGTTTTTTTTATTATTTCTCCTAATGAGAGGTTTGGTCACTGCACAGTGGGATTTCAGTCCAAATGCTCTTAAACGTTGAGACAGTGTATGATGAGACAGATCCTGACCCTGTTCAGTGCTGAACTGGTGAGTGATTCCAGCTGCAGTGTTGAACTGATTACTCATGGAGATTCTGAACAATATCTTGTCCTGTCTTACATTTGTCTTTTGTGGGTGACCAGCCTTCTTATGGGACTTGAATGAGTTTGTGATGTTGTATAGATGCAATATTCTAGAAATCACAGACTTTGAATGACCATTTTCTCTTACTATGACTGATAGTTTCACCCCTTTGGCCTTCATCTGAACAACCTGCTGCTGGAGGGATTCACTCACTTTGGAATGGATCACCATCAGTGAAGACTGGAAAGTTAGGCTGCCAGTTAAATAGGGTTTGTCAAATAATTATGGAAATTAGCACCAGGTGCCAGATTAACACCAATAACTTACATGTTTCTGAAAGTGTTCTCTAATTTTGATCAGTGTTCTTTTTCAAATCTCTATATATACATATAGACTATATGAATATACACTATATGAAATAAGCTTGAAATATTATTCTTTTACTCCTGTTAGGATAATTTCAGATAGAACTACACAATGACCTTGACATTTAGGAAACTGTGTGTTGTTCTCTAATTGTGATCGCCAATGTATAATCAATCAATTCACCGTTTTAAACTGATTGAGTTTCTGGTTTCCTTGGACTTTTATTATGAAATGGGAAAAGCACAGATGTGTAGTTCAGATCCAGCCAATAGCGGAGTGCCTCTGTAACTGATCCGAGGTCAGCGTGAATGCTGGCCGTGTGACGTCACAGGTTTGGGGCGCGCGTTACCGGAAGCAGCTGCTACAATCAGGCAGTGTTACAGCCTTAGTAACTTTATTATACCGTAACGGTAACCCTCTGTAACGCAGCACGAAGATCAGCCGGATGATGACGTAATGCTGTATGTGCGTGCGCAGCCCCGGGTCAGAGTCGATAGAAGCAGAACTGAAATCAAAGAGCCGCCGATTATCCGAACATCAAAGAAGCAGGTAAAGAATGGAAACAGATCCCGCCCCTCACACACTGTGTACAGGTAGGGTCTCATACCGGGGACTCTGTACTTCAGAGGGTGCGAGCCCAAAATAAGATCAGGATGGGACTGTAGGGGAAATGCTAATTAAAAATAAACACAGTGTTTCTCACATTTCCTTCATTTCCTTTCACTTTTATTTGACTGCAGACAAAATGAATCTGAGATTCATGAGTTCGTGCTTCTTTCTGATCAGCTTAATCTCATTTGTTAATAAATATCCATTCCTGCATTTCAGGCCTGCAGAACATTCCAAAAAAGTTGGGAAGAGGGAAATTTAGGTATAGTAACAAGAACAACCTAAATAATGCTGTGATTTTAATCCTGATTATATGTCCTAAAGCAGCATCCAGAAAAGTCTTGAGTCTTTGATGAGCAGAGACGTGCAGAGGATCTCAAGTTGATCACCAAATGTGTGAGAAAGTGATTCAAATGTTTAAAAAAATAATGTTTCTCAGAGAAAGATTGGAAGGGATTTACATATTTCAGTCCCAGGTTTTTCTGATTTGCTCTGTTATAAAATGTATGGACGTCCCTGTTAAAGATCTCGTCTTAAAGGCAGTTTATGTTGCTCTAAAATCTCACTGTACGTTTCTGCATTAATGCTGCATCACAGGAGTGTAAACGACCGTTAATAAGGGCCCTGACCCAACCCAGTACCATAACAGAACCTGGCTTTTGGACTTGGTATCGATAACAGTCTGGATGGTTCCTTTTGGAATCCTGATGGTTCTGAGCCCAGTTCCTGTTCCCACTGGGTGATGGTCCATCGCAGATGGCTCTGAGCCCAGAGAAGTGGGCGGAGCTTCTGTCTGTGGTCCTAACATAAGGCTTCTTTTTATCACAGTAACGTTGTAAATGGGGTTTGTGAATGTAACTCTGTATTGTAGATCTTGATAAAGGTTTGATAAAGTAATCCGGTGCCCATGTGCTTCTATCAGCTCTTGATGAATGAAGCTTCCTGATTTGGTTCCATCTGAAGGATTCGAGTCACGGCTCTTCAGTTTAGGCTCAAATTCCTCCAGATTCTGAATTGTTTATTGATATGATGGTCTGTAGAGGGACAAATATGTAAATCCATTCCAATCTTTCTTTGAGGAACACCTTTTTTAAACATTTCAGTCATTTCTCACACATTTGGTGATAAACTTGAGATCTTCTGACCATCTGTGCTACTCAAAGACTCAGACTTTCCTGGATGTTGCTTTTGGACTAAATCAGGAACATAATCACTTGTTTGAAGTAACAGCATTATTATTTTTTTAAGTCTCATTACTATCCCTAAATTGCCCATCCCACCTTTTTTTGGACTGAAATGCAGTCATTCGAAGTTGTTCAGAAAATTCCATACCATGAATGTGTTCTGATTGGCAGTTAGTGCAGGTGTGTGTGTGTGTGTGTGTGTGTGTGTGTGTGTGTATTTGTGCGTGTGCGCGTGCGTGTGTGTGTGTGTGTGTGTGTGCATGCATGTTTGGATGTGCTATCATCAGTGATATCTGTAAAGCGTTACTCTAATTTGATCTCTTTTTAAAGTAATAAATAATCTAACGTGTTACTATTTCCAATCCAGTAATCAGATTAAAGTTACTTATCCAAGCCACTGTACATTACTATTTTTGTCATTTTCCTTAGTAAAAAGGTACATACTTTATCTTACAACTGAACAATGTTTAGAGTTAATTTGAATGAGTTGAATAAAGTTCGACTTAATTGACTGTTTTGTTTCTCTGAATGCGCCTTATAACCCGGTGCGCCTTATGGAATTAGATCCATTCATGATTACTGCACTTTATAATCCAGTGTGCCTTATAGTCCCGAAAATATGGTATTTATGTAAAGTGAAGTCAAGATAGACCATTTTTCCAATTTTTGTTAAGTGGAGTTAAGAGAATTTGTCTATTTTATTTTTTTAAAACATTTTTAGGAAATGGCTTTAAGTTCAGCTGCAAATGTCAGAAGATAAACTGTTGACATTACCATTAAAATACACTTCCCATAAAATGAGTATTGGCAAAACTGGTTGCCATTTTTATGTTGAGGCAGCTGGGTTTGTGTTGGCAGCTGCTGAGTTAACTAATAAAGTAATTTGTAATCAGAGTATGTTTTAAATGTAACTATGTCATCACTGGTTATCATTAATGTTTAATTGGTTTAATGCCTCTACATTGTGCCAGCATCACTTCCTCTGGTGTTTGCATTTGGTTTATTGGTAGTTATAAGAAGTTTCCTTTATGACATCATCATTTTCTTTTTGAATGTTGATTAATGTTTGAATTTCTTTGATCTTTCCTCTGTTTACCTCTATAACGATTGTAAGCTGATCAGCTGCTGTTTTCTGAAGTTCACTTGTTACATCACTCACTTATAATTATGCATGTGAGTGTGTTTAACAATGTTCATTTCCATACATCTCTCTCTCTCTCACACACACACACACACACACACACACACACACACACACACACACACATTGAGAGAACAATGAATCCTTTTATTGGAATTTCAAATTGTGTGTGTGTGTGTGTGTTTGTGTTTCAGCAGCTGTGTAAACAATGTAGTGTGACTATAAGGTTGCTACTGATCATGATGTACATAGTGCATGACTGAGGGAGCTTCCGTCTTAACAGTGACTGATCACTCCCAGAATGCACTACTGCAGGACATACACCGTCAGAACCTGTTTGCATTGGGTTTGCATTTTGCTTCTCCTCTCATTAGAATCTTGCCTTTTCATTGGTCCTTGTTCTGACGATAAGGTTATCACTCATCCCTCAGCTCTCTGAAGTGCTCGGGTTTGGGCTCAGGTGCAGCCTCCTACAGATAAACTAGAATCTAAAACATCTGACCCACCAGCATACCTAGAGTGAATGTATCCACAATGCACTGAGGCAGAATTCCCAATTGTGTGCACTGGAACAGTCACTAAATCCACCTTAAAGTAGAATTGGGGATTAGGTTTGGGGAGATAAACATCAAAATATTGAGATCAAAGACCTAAATTTAATGGTAGCAGTAACCTGATACAGGACACAGTAACAAACAGAACCTCACCAGAGGGATGATATTAACCAGAGGGACCCCGTATGTGGCGGTGCTTCCACATGGCTATGTGTGTGTCCGTACATACACTGTGTGCGGAATTATTAGGCAAGTCTTATTTTTGAGAATTATTTCTACTAATCACCAACTACAGTGCTCTCGGTTAATCCAAAATGTTAATAAACCTCAAATATAAATGTTTAAGAAAGTAAAAGTGAGGTTTTGGCTTACTTAGGATCTATATGTGCACAATTATTGGGCAACTATTATTGTGCAGAATTATTACGCAGCTAAATGAAAAACACACATTTTCCCATGTCACTTTTTTATTTTCATCTGTTCAAGTGAGAATTATAAACAAACAACTCAAATTTTTCCAATAAACATTTCTAACTTATATATATAAAAAAAAAATTAGTGACCGATATAGCCACCCTTCTTTTCAATAACAATGATAAGCCTTCCATTCATGGACTCTGTCAGTTTCTCGATCTGTTGACGATCAACTTTTTGTGCAGCAACAACCACAGCCTTCCAGACCCTGTTCAGAGAGGTGGACTGTTTTCCTTCACTGTATATGTCCTGTTTAAGAATTGCCTACAAGTTCTCAATTGGGTTCAGGTCAGGTGAGGAAGGGGACCATGGCATACATTTTTCATCTTTAATGCCTTTACTGGTTAGCCATGCAGAGGAGGACTTGGATGCCTGTGGTGGAGCATTGTCCTGCATAAAAATTATTGTCTTATTGAAAGATGCAGACTTCTTCCTGTACCACTGCTTAAAGAAAGTGTCTTCTAAAAACTGGCAGTAGGCTTGGGAATTGATTTTGAGGCCATCTTCGACCCGAAAAGGTCCAACCAGCTCATCTTTAATAATACCAGCCCATACCAGTACCACCACCACTTTGCTGGTGTCTGACTCGGAGTGGAGCTCTGTGCCCATTACTAATCCAGCAAAAAGCCCATCCATCTGGTCCATCAAGAGTCACTCTCATTTCATCAGTCCATAAAACTGGAAAATCTGTCTAAGACAGAAAAATAAGACAAAAAAATCTGTCTTTAAATATTTCCTGGACCAGTCTACACAATTCAACTTATGTGTCTTGTTCAGTGGTGGTCTTTCAGCCTTCCTTACCTTGGCCATGTCTCTGAGCACTGAACATTTTGTACTTCTTCATACTCCAGGTAGGTAGTATGGAATATGACAGAACTGAAAGATAATGGGTTCCTGGTAGCTTCACGCTTGATTCTTCTCAAATCCTTGGCAGTTACTTTGTGTCGTTTTTTTTTTTTTTTCCCCTCAACACGTTTCTTGTGACCCTGTTGACTATTTGCAATGAAACATTTGATGGTTCTGTGATCATGCTCCAATATCTTAGAAATTTCAAGAGTGTTGTAACCCTCTGAGAGACGTTTGGTAATTTTTGACTTTTCAGAGTCAGTTAAATCTCTTTTTTGGCCCATTTTACCTAAAGAGACAAGCTGCCTAATAATGCACACCTTAATATAGGGGGTTGACCTCCTTAGGCCACACCCTCCCTCATTCCACAGAGACACATCACCTGATCTACTTAAATCCATTAAGCATTCATGCTTATCCAGTTTGGAATTAAGAAATATGTCTAAGAATGATAATATGGTCAAAATACTCACTTGCCTAATAATTGTGCAAAGAGTGTATATCATTCATTGTCTTACCTGCTTAATCCTGAGGTTAATCAGGGTTATGAGGACAGCCATTGCTTAGCTGATGGCAGAGGGCACAAAGCAGCAATAAGCCTAGATTGGGTGTAAATTCATCAAAGGGTACTTACACCAGTGGTGGACGGTGCATTTCACACCTAAGCCTTCAGAAATGCTCTGTCTGAATCGAACTGACCCTCAAAAACTATTTTATGGTTATAAAAACAATCTTAATATGCAGAAATATTAATATGCAGACCAAAAACCCGTCTTGAAAATGGCCTTGAAAGTAAATCTGCCACCAATTTCTCCTCCTTCAGTTATTCTGGGGTAACAAATTAGCTATTACACCATCCTGTCCAATCAACGGGTCTGAATATGGTGACATTACCATACGCCTGCTAGAAGACCCTAGTGACACCAACTCAAAATCTGATTGGTGGAATCAACAGTTTCATCAACATTTATTTAGTGTTATTGGGCCTGCAGAACGGATTGTGAAGGCCTCTGGGCAGACTTCTTTAACTTTGAACCTGCCTGGAAACAAATGATGGCTGAAATGTGATTGGTTAAATATTTTAATACGAAAATACATGTCTGGAAGCAGCACAACCATCAGAAAAGCTATGAAAGGAATTGGACAGATCATTTGAAATTATTTAATAAGTTTTAATGGACGAAATATAATTAACATCAGTTTGTGATTTAGATATTTTTTTTAGCCCAGCAGAGAAGACCTCACAGGCCCTGATGGCCCACCACTGAATTACATTGACATAAACTGTCATGCTAAGGGCACTTCAGAAACACCAATTAATTTAATACACATGTCGTTTGACTGTGGAAGGAAACTGGAGTAGCTGAAGTAGACCCACATGGATGTGGGAAGCAAACTCCACACATGCTGAACCAATGGTCACGATTGAAACAATGCTCAATGCTTTAGAGGTACTTTAGAGGTACTTCAGATCATCAACATTAGAACAACTGCTATAGAAACCACTGCTGCATACCTCAAAATGTCACCTCTTAATGTTGCTCAGTTTTTCTACAATTAACTACAATAATAGCAGTATGTTATGGCATAACTCACGTCTCCTTCAGTAGCAGTCTGAAATAACAGATATGATACACACATTTGTAGCACATAGTTGTTGCATCATGCTGGATCTCCCCATATAAACTCATTGCAAGTGCACAGAGATTGATTACATAAATCTTAGGTAAATTTTCATCTCTTAATGGCCGACATGTCATGATCCTGTGCTGTGTAATGCCTCGTTCACACATACACGGTTACGCCCGAGTTAACCGAGATAAGCCTTTTTCGGTTTTACCTGCAAAAATCACGGTTAAGCATTTAGGAAGGTCTGGAAAATTATGCAAATTTAGCTCCGCCCCCTAAGCGGAGATCATAGGAGATCGAGTTTAACTGATTGCACACAGGAC
>JAVSBU010349884.1:0-10131 GCA_033118015.1 Loricariichthys derbyi
AATTACTGCAGTACACTGTAATATGAATAGTACTGAGCATGCAAACACTATAGATAAGTACAAGAAAGTGAAAAAAAACCACGTACCATGAAGGTTGCCTGCCATTAATACCTAACCCAAGTCTAGGGTCCCGATTAACGACGAAATCACTTACCGACAGACTTTTCGGTCCCTAACCCTGTCGTTAAGTGAGGACTGACTGTATTTTCTGGCATTGAGTTTTTCAATTTCCAGATTTCTTAGGCAAATTATCTTACTGTTTTAATGAAGAAAAACCGTCTGCATTATTTGTTTCTGAGGGATGTGAATTTCAGGTATGTTCAGTGCTTGCTTTTAGCAGAGACGGTGCTGTTGGCATGGGGGAGTGTAAATTTAACACAAACTGGTTGAATGATGTCATTTTATCACCGTGGTGACATTCCACCAGGTATGGATAATGCGAGTGTAAAGTGCTTTGAGTTCTGGAAAAAGCGCTATATAAATCCAACATTATTATTATTATTCAGTTTGTACAGGAAGTACAGGAATCACAAACTTGCAGTAAACTCTAGAAATGCGTGATTTTTACTGTTTTGATGAGTGATCTTAATTTGACGGAGTGGTATGAAGTCTTAAAGTTTACGTTCAAGAAAAAAAATCCCCTGAAATTAAAAGAAATTACTAGAAGCAGAAGTTTAAATTTGTAAATAAAATGCTATATTATAGCTTCACTGTATCTTAAATAACTGGGTGACTAATCTCTTTTCATGTCTGAGAAATAATTCAATATATGTATTTTTTGTATAAAAATGTGAACTAAAATGGGGAGTCAGACGGACTCGTGTAATGAACGAGAGAGAGAGAGAGCCATTTCATTTACTTTTAAATGGCTTCGTAAGGTTTGTTAATTGGTTTTGTCATGTGACAGCCACAAGGTTTTAATTTAGTGACCAATCAATATAATGCATGTCTTTGGAATAAGGAAGGAAACAGGAGCACCCGGAGTAATGGGCGGTCCAAAGAGATGCTATGCAAACTCCATACAGATGGAAGTTGGGTCGGGATTGAACCGGGGATCTCGGAGCTGTGAGGCTACTGTTCTAACCACTGCACGACTTTGCTACCCAGATGGTGTCATAAACAAGAACACAGCTTGTCTATACTCATCGTCTCATTTTTGCAATGCCATGCATCATTACACTTCGTCTGCCTGTGTTTTTCTGGATTGGTGTGCCAATTCACCAGGAAAAGTTAGGGATAAAACAAATACCAATGCATAGACTCATAGTGACTGTATCACACTTGTCAATAGTTTCTGGTGTTTCCGTTCAGGTTCATTATTGTGAATGTTAGCATTAGAGCTAACTGAAGATAATGTATAAAATCAGCATTACAAGCCCTTTTCTTTTCTTTGTTGGCAACAAGGCACATCTCGCGCAAACTTCATCGTCCTAAGTGTCACCACTTTAAGTCGTTCGGTGCCCTCAGCGTGTTACTGAGCGTTTGTCACTCCGGATCTTGTCTTGTATCTTTTGTCTATCTTGCAGCCCTGTAGGATTCTTCTCTTTCTGCCAGCCCTTATTTCCACATCACTTTTTGATGTGTGATGGGTCATGACTTCTGTGCAAAATGGAAATCTCATGCGAGTTAGAACTGTCTCTAGAGTCATATATCACAATTTTGCATTTGACAGAGAAGCGGGGAAGTTGTGATGCACTCGCTGAGGCTTGGAATTGAACTTAATAGTCACAATTGAGTTCTTTTACAGTTTTTGGTTGTCATTTTCAAATTCATAGGGTGACCGAGTGATGCAGTAAGTGCCCTCTTCTCAAAGGTCTAGAGATCCCTGCTTTGTTTCCTGGCTTGGACTTTGCCTATGTGGAGTTTGCATGTTCTCCAGAGGTCTGTGTAAGGTTCTCCCAGGTACCATGGGTTTCACTTGGATTCTACAGACATGTGATAAGTTGGCTGGTGTCTCAGATCTGTGTGTGCGTGGGTTCTGTGATGGCTTGGTGCCCTCTCCAAGGTTGGATCTCTGCTTGTGCCCTCCCTGTACTGCCATTTAGACCTTGAATTGGATTAAACTTGTATGAAAATGAGTGAATGAATAAAGTTCATGATTGTTTTGTTCTTGGCAGTTGGTCACCGACGTTTTCAGTAATAAATGTTAATGTACTTGTTTAAACTTAGTATGTAAAACAGCAGCTTTTTATTTTCCACTATATTTCATAAGACGTTAAATGGAAGAGACTTGGATCTGATGTTAAAAGGCACATGCCTGTATATCACTAACTACTAAGCCACCACTGCTGAAAGTGTATGTGGCCATGGAAAGAGTGCATCAGGAACAGCAGTTATGATGTAACCCCACCTGAATGAAGTCTGTTTCCAATATGATTAAACTGCACCTTATTTAGAGAAAACAAGGACTCATCTGAGTTTGATTAACCTGACCATATTCTGTTCTTGCGTCAGGCCCTGCTCTGTGCTCTTAGGATTTTTGTGGATTTGAAAAGGGCATAGGGCTTATAATCATCAGTGACCTCTACAGAGATCACTTCAGTATCCAAGACCTTCAGGGAATGATCCCTGCCTGAGGGAAATGGAATGAAAAATGAATTTCTGATAACTGTTACATCTTAATCGCCTGGTGGAAATCAAATGAAACTGAATTGCATTTGTAATCCATCTGCTAATACCCCATTAATGCAAAATTCAGGTTTTTAATAAACTATAATCATTTAACTCTGTACTCCTAGATCCCGAAGACAAGCTACAAGAACAGAGGGAGAAGTTCGCAAATCTGGAAGGTAAAGAAATGCCTCGTTATTCTTTAAGTGATGAGCAGCTTTTAATTAAAAGTAGTCATTTTATGGGATGCTTGCATTTTCCTCATCCACCCCCAGTAAATAGGATGTGACTTTAATATGTTCATCTGTTTGTTCAGTGCCAGATTTGTTACATGTTGGTTGTTGGTGTTTAATTGCAGTCCCATTTTGAAGAGGAGTCTTGACATCACCAAGAGCTCAGTGCCAAAAACTGAGCACTTACTGAGGGTAGATGATCATGATTTCACAATGCGGCCTGGCTTTGGAGGTAAAACTTTTCTTCCTGTTGGGTCTTCAGAAGTTTCCAGAACACATTATGCCTGCTATCAGCAATGAACTTAAACACACTGCTTGAATAAAAAAAGGTCTCTCACACACACACACACACACACACACACACACACACACACACACACACTAACATTGTGTTGGACCGCCTTTAGCTTTGTTTACGGCATGCTTTCGCTGTGGCATCGTTTCCATCAGCTTCTGTAGTGAGTGTCAATTCATTTTTGTCCAGAGTTACATTAATTTTTCCCCAAGATCTTGTATTGATGATGGAGATTTGGACCCACTGCTTTCTCCAGAACATCCCAAAGATTCTCAATGGGGTTCAGGTCTGGACTCTGTGGTGGCCAATTCATGTGTGTATATGACGTCTCATGCTCCCTGAAGCTCTCTCAATCTGAGCCTGATACAGGTTTTGGAGCAACATGTGCTGCCATCCAGTCAAATATTTTTTTAAGGGCAATCCTTGCTTATTTGAGCAACACAATGCTGAGTCCAGGTGATCTGTTCTTTATGAAGTGCAGATCTGTCAGGTTACCCCAAAGTGCAGAGCAGCTGAAATCCTATATTAAGCAAGAACTGGAAAAATTTACTTTCATCCCGGTCTCCACGATTCCCAAGTGCTTACAGTATTGTTAAGAGAAGAGGTGATGCAACATAGTAGTAAACATGTCCCTTTTTTAATTGTGTTGGCAACAGCTTCAAAAGGGACATATCTGTTTAAAAAAATATATAATTTCTCGATTTCAGTATTTGATATATTGTCTTTGTACTATTTTCAATCAAATATAATCATTTAATGATTTGCACATAGTTGCATTCTGAATTTGTTTTTGTTTGTGCCAGTGGGTTTGGAAACAGTTGTAACTGAAAAAGAGAGAATTATTGAGGGAGAAAGCAGTTAAGTCAAAAGGGGGAAAAAAAGTAAAAAGAGAGCTTAAACAAAAAATGAAAATAGAAAGGATAATGAATTTGAAATCCAAATAGATGAGTGCATACATGCAAGTATGTGTCAATACAGATAAGCTTTATTTCCTTACTATTAAGGTTATTAACCACCTTATCCCATATAACCTTGAAAGATGCATAAGTAAGGAATCACGTAACAGTGCAGCAGAATTCTTTTCAATGTGTGCCAGCATATAGAAACTGTGTGGTGGTGATGGGCGGGGGGGTGAGATAAGAAAGATGGTGTACGGATTATATCTGATTAGAGTCGGATTTTCACAGTTCTCTGATTATTCAAGTGGTTGTGTATATACAGTGTACTTGAATCAAAATTAGTAATCTGATAAGAGGGCTAGATTTTAGTTTAGCTGTTGGATTTTTCAGAGCGTATATATGGTTATTCAGGCTTCAGTTGGTTTTCTCGTAAGATAAAATATAAAAACCAATACACTCACTTTTTCAGTTCATTCCTCCTCCATAAATCCCTTAAATCCATCATTCTCAGTGTCTGAGATAAACAGTTGAGCGATTTCAGCATCAAGCATGTCCATATCTGGATCTGAATGTTTCAGCATGTCTGGATCTCTCTCTCATTATCTGAGTCTCATTGCTGTTATTTAGTTGTTTAGTGATGATTCAGTCCTTCGTGGAAGTTCAAATAGAGACTGTAGAGATGCTTCCACCTGCTGTTCTCTATTCAATAATGTCCTCTTACTGTAGACATTGTGTTTTGTTCCCTCAAACTCTGGACTTAATTTCAATTTGTAGAGTAAAAACCTCCAGCAAACGATTATCTGTTACGTCTCTCAGTAGACGTGCATTAAACTCTGTGTAGATAGCGTTTGGTCTTCTGTTTAATCTTGTTGTTTGGTGCAAATCATCTTTTTGTTTCCTCCACTTCCACACCATTAATAATCAATATTGAAATTTCTCGCAGCTGCTCTATTTCCATGTTCTATTATGTACCTCATAGCCTTGAGTTTGAAATCCACTTCATAAGCATCTCTTTTAACGGGCACTCTTTTGAGTTCATAAACACCCTGACTGTTACCGTAATGCTCCTAAAATCCATCAAGTGCTTCGGCTTCGTTGCTTACCAAAACCATTCTAAAACATTTTTGACAGATTTTTGAGCATCGTGTACCACAAAATCAGTCAGTAAGCACAACCAGAGTCCGTACATAAGGCACCGGATTATAAGGAGAACTGATTATTTTTGATCAAATTAAAGGATATTAAATGTGCCTTATAGTCTGGAAAATACGGTACTCCAGTGCATGTAAATCTGTTGAAATATTTCTGACCATCTGAATTTCTGCAGTTATCTGATTATTAAATGCACACTTTCTTACAGGCTGTCAGTTTCCTGCTCTCTTCTAAAATACCTGTTTACATCATAAATACTAGAGGAAAATATAACACTGTCACAGAAAGCCAGTTTCTTATTCAAAATGGCTGTTGCTGTATAAGCTATATAAGGTAATGTCAGAAATCTTTACAGATCCGTTCCTTGTAGGCCAACAGTGCTATATTATGGTATTGTAGAATGCAGGAAATATTGATTAGGTGAACCTTTTGCACACTACTTTCTCAGTTGATTAGATTGACTAGGGCCAGTGTGTTCTTATAAATGGAGCAAGTCAGCAGAGTTGCTTGCAAAATTACTAAATTTAACATGTATTGTAAACAGCATAAAGCAATAACAGTGACCCCTTTCCATTTCTGTTGATGTCAGTGTAACGTACATTAATGGGAACCAAGTGTAACCATCTCATGTCTTACAATCTATGACATAACGTGGGATTTCACTGAGCTTGGTGAATAATTAAAGACTGGAGCTCAGTGCTTCATTAACCCGTCTCTGACTCCTCTAATCTTCAGCGTTCTTGGGTCAAAAGTCAGTGAGCTGGAAATATTGTCATGCTTTTATTTTATTATTTACAGATTGACAGTCAAGATTTGCCTAACTGAATTTTATCCAGTTATGTAATGTCCTAAATTAATCAGCATGTTAGTTAAAAGTAGCTTAGTAAAAGTCATTCATGATGAAACTCGTTGATTAAAAGTATCTCAGTAAGATGATTTCTGTGTCAAACTGCCTGTTGTGTTACTTAATTAGGCCAGTTGATGGAAACCTAAGAATCCTGTTTCCCATGGTAAATAACATTCAGCACTCTGCCTGTACTCCACTGCTCAATGAAACAGTTTACTGACCTTTTTAAGTGCAAAACTGAGAATTTCCACCAGCAATTAGCCTTTTCACATAGCAGAGCCCACAGTTCACTTTACCCTTCTTTCTATGAGCCCCCTTTTCTTTTCTCTGTAGTTTAATTCCCAACTCTCACTGAAATAGCTGCTTTCATTTGTAAATCCAAGTCTTCTATGTGCCAGCTTGATCCTCTTAACTGGTAAAAGCTTGTTCTCTGCCCCTTTCGTCTGTAATTATTGACACCATATAGTTCTTTATCCTTTATATGGATTTGGTCCTTCATCTCCTAAAACAGACTCAATAACTTTTAAAAACAGTTGCATCTCAGGTCCCTGCTCGCCTCTGTCTCGTTTCTTTTCCTTCCACAGCAAGGAGACTAATTTGATTTTTTTTAAAAAAAGATCACCAGTGACTTGCTAATGCCAAATTATTCTGGGATGTTAACCAAACTCTTTCTTCTTGATCACCATCTCACAAAACATACTCCTTCAGAGATTTACCCTCTGTTTCAACTTCTCACATTCCTCTAATTAAGCGTGGGAGACGTCTTATTCACAGTAACACCTGTGTTTTAAAATTCGTTAGGATTTTACCATTTTGTGACACTAAGCAGGCGTGTGTGTAAAGTTAGGTTTATACTTGACATGCTGAAACTGGTGTGGAACTGAGCATGGCCAAAAATGATGCGATCGTGGTATTTCTGTGGCCCCATTTCTCTTAGAGCATGCACATTTCTATAGACATTTTTACATCTGAGTGATCACAAAAGTACTCAGGTGACTCAATCTTTTGGACAACAGACCTGCTGCAACTCCAATATCCTCAGATATAAAGTTTTAGTATAATGGGAGTTATCAAAAGTAAAAAATAGTGTTAAAACTGCACTATTGTGTAACATTGCGAGTCTCCAGTATCATAACAACATAGAATGATTCACATTACCAGCCATTTTTAGCTGTTGTAGAGCGGTAAGATACCATTTATGCTCCAAAACTAATAAATAACACACAGATTTCATTTAAGTACTGCTGATACTAATTTTAACGAATCATATATTTTGCTAGCTGGTAATATACTTGGAAAAAGTTAATTCCTGAATACATTCTATCTCTCTGCATTTTCATTTGGACTCTTCATTTGAACATCGACGTATAATTAGGCATGTGTTTAGCAGGGGATATTCCATTTTAGGGCTGATGAAAATGTGAAGTTTAGTCAAGTGTACCTTCCTTTTCATATCTGTTTAATCCTGGTCAGGGTCATTCTGTGACAAGCCCTGAGACACTGTCCTCTTATTATTATTGCAATTCTGTCCTGCATTTAGCAGGCTCACTTTTACAGTCCACAAAACAAATTTTACAGCAAGTGAAAAGAATAGAGGCCATGCAGGATGACGTGGCTCCGCAGCACATCGTAACATCTTCAACAAGACTCCTGTAATGTTGAATACTCCATCTGATACAGGCGCTCCCCCCAAAAAACAACAAAAAAAAATAAATAAATAAATAAATAAAAAAATAAAAAATTGCACCTTTAAATAAAATGCATTACTATTTTTATTATAATTAATGATGTTGTTTAAAATTAACTGAACAATGAATTTAATCTTTTTCCTATGCTTATATACTTTTTAAATATTTCACTCTATTTAACCCACAGTGATTTGCCAGGACGGGGGTAGTTTGCAGTAAGGGATTATGGGTTGTGCTCAGTTCTTTATGGCGTTGTGTGTTGTGTAAATGTTTGCATTTAATCCTCAGTGATATACCTCCAAATGCTCTGTCTCTGTAATTCTGAAGATTAAATAGGGTTGGAGTTGCACATCACTGTGTGTTTGTACATTATTTTTCATATTTACTTATATTAATACACTTCAGGGTTGGGTGGTATCACCATATTGATTCTGACAAATGGCAACTTTTGGGTTATACAGTGATTTAACAAAATCAATCAGTGGGGGGAAAAAACTGACCCAGTCACCTGGGACTTAATGACTTAACTGGATAAGGTAAAAGTCTAGAAGAAAATGAAAATGTTGAACTACAAGTCGAGTCGAGAAAGATATTTACCTCAAGTTGAAAAAGCTGAGAGAGTAAATTTCTAACAGTCAGCTTGGAAAAAGGTCCAAGTCAATGGGGTATAGAACCAAGAGTTCTGAATTTGCCAACAAAGCAAAATGAAGATAACAGAGGTATATGGGAGTTTTGACTTGAAGGTATTTTAAGTTAGCAGTTTAAGCTATGACCTCAACCTCTTAATTTTTCATCAAATTGTCAAAACAGCTTCAAACTATGCTTCCAGCCACCTCAGGGTTTGGTATGACATTGAAAAACCGTACACTATGCTTTTCTAATAATGCTATCTCAGTAATACAAAACCATGCATGTCATTCTAAGCATTTATATACTATTATATCAGCATGATAGTAATTGCCAAAGGGATTTGGTCTTTTTGGCTGGTTTTGTGCTCAGTTTTAATGTTTATTGCAGAAGTCAGAACTTCAGATTTGTCTTTGCAGGTCCAGCCATTCCTGTAGGTGTGGATGTGCAAGTTGAGAGCCTGGACACCATCTCTGAAGTGGACATGGTAAAAGTCTTCATTTGGGCAGCACACATTGCAGTATGATTATAAATGCTTTGTAAAGTGCGTGATATAATAGAATAGAAATTCATATGTGTTATGACTGCTTTACATGAGGGCATTTTGTACTGCTGCATGGTGTGACCTAACTGAAATCATTTTGTGCTTTAATGAGCAGCTTCTTACTGACTGCATTCATCACTGTTTAGTTCTTGCACAATTTTATGGTATTGGCTTTTGTAATGTGGGGCTACTAGGGCTGACAGTTTGGATGTTAATTGAATGTTCTGTCTGTTTTATCTATCCAAGTTGTGAAAATAAGTGGCTATAAGAACAATGGTCATTGGCTGTTTCCAGTAGTTTAAATTCGTTTAATTGCAGAGGACATGTTTTTGAACTTGTGCATTGTTTTGCATTTTTTATACTTCAGAAATTATAAAGGAATGTCTTTTATTGAATGTAAAATCGATAATCCTCAGAAAATCGATTGTGACCTCAGCATTGTGCATCGAGTCGAATCATGGGCAGAGTGTAAGCACCTACTACATGTTCAATCTAATGCACTAACACAGCTACCTTATCCAGGACTTCACCATGACCCTGTACCTGAGGCACTACTGGAAGGACGAGCGCCTGAGCTTTCCCAGCAAAACCAATCAGAGCATGACCTTTGATAGCCGGCTGGTGAAGAAGATCTGGGTTCCCGACATGTTCTTTGTTCACTCCAAACGCTCCTTCATCCATGACACCACCACGGATAACGTCATGCTCAGGGTTTATCCAGATGGCAAAGTTCTCTATAGTGTCAGGTAAGCACATGCAGATCAAATAAAAACCAAACTGTTGAAATCGTTTAGTTTTGTGAATCCTGTGAGGCATTAAAGCAGTGAAGCTCTTGTAAACTAATTGTGTGCTAAGGGCCAAATTATTCTACAGCTACCACCTAATGGTTGTGTAGTGCTGAAATATTAGCCTCTGTTAACCAACATGCAGTAATGTGCAAAAGTCTTAGTCCACACTTAGTTGTTGGTTTTGTAATGCTATAATGACCATGTATAACACACTGTTGACAAATGGACCCAAAAGTTTCAAACTTGGATTCGTCAGTCCATAATTCCGTTGTCAGCTTTAGCAAATCTTGGTGTTTTCTCCCAATTCCCCTCGCAAAAATAGAGGTTTCTTGGCTGCTGTCCTCTCTAACTTGATCTCCTAGTTGTTTAATCTGTGTTGTACCTCTGATGATCTCATTCCTAATTTTATCCATCCTTGTCACTCCCAAGGAGAACCTCAACATCTTTA
>JAVSBU010349894.1:0-10131 GCA_033118015.1 Loricariichthys derbyi
ACACATACACAATTCATAAAAGGTATAGTTTAAAGATGGTAATTGATTGTCAGTTAGACTGACCTCTCGGTTAGTCTTGTTTGCTTTTCCATGGTCACACACAACACCAGGCACCTCCAGCCTCTGCCCACACACAAGATTATAAATAGCATTTTAACAACACAGTGAAGTAACAACCGTTAAAATGCATGTTTACTGAGAATAATGACCTGCATTATACAAATGAGCAAATTACAAACACCTTACCTGACTTGTGGGTGAAGGAGGGCTTTGTGTGTTCTCTGTAAATAAAGCTGTAGGGTGACAAAAATTAGTAATTATTGAATTTTTTTTTTTATATGGAATTTGCTGATGATGATAAAGCCAAGTTACTATGTCGTTCTACAGAATAATTTATAATAACCAATACCTGATGGGGGTGCGGACAGGGAACTGCTTCTTGATGGTACAGGGGAGGAGCCTGGAGTTGGACTAGGTGAGAGTGCTGCAATAAAAGTTTAAGGTTAAAACGTTTAAGAAATTTAGTATTTACAAGTACCATTTATGCAGGAGTGTTGTGTAATTTGCCTGCTTCCAACACGGCTTGCACTGAGTTGAGGTTAGTTTAAGGCAGAAATATAAAGGCCGCTGAAAGCCTGCAAGTCTATATTTGAAATCTGAAAGATAGAAGTAGAGCTGAGAGTAGAAGCTAACCTGGGACCTGTAAGGAAAAGAGGGCTGATGTATTAGGATTTCTTTGGACATCTGTGTGGGTAGGATGGAGAGTTATGTAAAGCTGGGACTCCCAAAAGCTAGAGATGGCTACAGAATCGAAACATACAAGTCTGGGAGCCAGTACCTGAAAGGCTTGATCTCAGTCTGCTAGTCTCAAAGTTTGAATCTAAAGTTCAGAGAGAATGCTTGTGGTTGCTGAATTGTAGTGGATAGTAGGTCTGTAGGACTAGATCCGAGTAGCTGAGAGGTAACACTGCATCTGTGGAAGACGGTATGTTGTAAAATCACTGGTTGTAGAGTGTTGGCTGCCATTTTTGTTGGGACTTTGGGTTTTTGTCTTTGTGTATGTTAGTAAGTGAGTCAGGTGAGTTTTGTCTTTTTGTTATATTGTTTCGTACAAAAAGGAAGGAAGTGTTGGTGTACAGGAGACAGATTGGGGTTTTGTTTATTTTGTTGTCCTGGGTCACTCCTGAAGTTGTTAACCAGTTTGTTCAATACATATTTAAAACTAGTGACGAGTGTTTCCCCCACCCGTTTACCACTTCTCATCTTGGTTTTCAGTTCAGATAAATAATTTTCAAATTGTTACGACTTGACCCTAGACCAGGTCATAACAATGATGTGGCAAATAGCATTGTTAATACGCGTGTTGATGTGGGACTTACTTTATATACAGCCTATATGTTAGCAGTTTAATGCTCGTCTATGTAATCTACATATGCATATACAGTATGCCTAATAATAGGAGAAAGGAGGCTTTCTGAAGCTTTGAATAATTTCTGAAGGGGATTGTTTAGAAGTGCTTGAAACCCCACACACCAATGACACCTACTGCCTCGGGAAACATGAAAAATACAATATTTTATTCATCCATTGACACATCTGCTTAATACTAGCCAGTGTCAGGGAGAAAGTCCTGCCTAACCGGTGACACAGGGTACAAGACAGGAAGAACGATAGAGAGCTAATCAATCGTAGCTGAAAAACACCGTAAGGATGTAAAGTTGAACATGAATGTTTTCTTCCTTAAATAATGCAGGTGCAGGAATTGGAATGGATGAATATTGGTTTTAGGGAATAACTTAGAAGTAATCTGTGTTATATTTTGAAAAACAATCAGTAACTTTTCTGACAAAGACCGACTAAATCTGAGCAGGAAGTTGAAGCTGTCAAGATGAAAACTGAGTGAATAGTATAAGACAGTACAATACCTAATTGGAGTGCAGAAATATTTAACGATGGAAGCATACAGGCTTAACAGGCTCACTGAAGGCCAGTAAGGCCATTTCGCTGTTTGAATTACCCCTAGGAGATTCACTGAGGCTACAGGTGGAGCGACGGCTTCTGCGTGTCAGGAAGCGGTCGCTCACTTTCTTTGCCTCCTCAAGCAGCTCCAGATTCTTTTGCCGGTCTTCCTCAGACAGGTGCGGTTCTGGGAGCTCATCTTTTGCGAGGTCGATCACATGGCCATCGTTATCTGCAACACACATGCGCATCATTTGTAGCATATATTTTAGCATAAGCTCCTTACACCAAAATAAAATGTAATTAAAGAAGCACTTATTCCCTCGTAACTAAATCTTAGAAAATGGCCTTATAAATAAGGACCAAATTACTATAAGGGTCTGTTCCAAATCAGCAGGGCACAAACCAATCCACTTTTTTTTTCCTCAGAAGACTTCCAATTGGTGAAAATCACACTGGATTGGTTATTCCGTCTTTAAACACAAACATTGTCATTAATCGTTATTAACATACCTACTATAGTGGTAGGGCTGCTGCTTGTGTTTCTCGAGAGCCGGGGCCTAGGGCTGTGTGGTCTGAAATGAGAAACATTTCATCACCACAAATCGGGACCACAGATTGTGTAAATCCTTTTACTGGTACACTAAATGGATCCAGTTCAAGTTGTGGAAAATAAGCAGACCTGGCTTTCTCCAATGGACTGGATTCCTGCTTGCACACTTGTCTTGGCAGGACAATTGCAGGAGGTGCTAGAGTCATGTTGACAAGCTTGGTTTCAACTGGCATGCTCTATAAAATACAGGAAACAAGTGCAAATGATTTATGGAAAAACACAGAAGAAGAAATAAAAAGGAAAAAAAGTTATTTCAGGAAGCAGCAAGACAAGGGTGGTCGAGCAGCTGCTACAGAAGCAGCAAAGATGATTCATTTAATTGCTAAATATATTCTGATCTATTTCTAAAACTTTCAATGACAGCCTCATAGCCACATTCAAAACCATGCTGGTCTCGTGGGAAAACCAGCCTGATGCGATCACATCCTGTGCTCATCCGTAGAATAGTTTTGGAACCATCCATACAATGTTTTCCATTCCACTTCACTGGGTTCATAGCAACAGTTTTTCTGTGTTTAAAAAAAACCCTTCAGGTTCAACACAGTTTACCGAGAGTCAATAATGGAAATCTCCAGGAGAGTGGGTGTGCTAGATTCACTACCATTTCAAGGGTTTACTGTCATAATAAACAAATGTTAGCATCTACCTCAAGTTCCACAACTCTGAATTAGATTAAGGGGTATGAAAATTAAATGACAAGGGCCCTGGGCAATCAATATTCTAATGGCAAATGTTGATAATCAGGCAAAGTTTAGGTGACAAGCATTTAAAGTTCAGTTATCCCTTCCATATTGTAGGAGGTTAGTTGTGTGGCACCCTAGAGATTTGGAAAATCTCTATTATACGTATCGTACAGCAGTGACATGCAATCAGGCCATTCTAAGCCTTCAGAGGGGGTAACAAACAGGTGTAGGTAAAATATTATTAAAAAAAAAAGTCATTCAGTTCAAAACAATATTCTATGTTCTTGTTTGTTCTAGAATGCATATTTAACAGAGTTCCACTAACCAATCAGGGCTGCACTGCAAACCATTGCTGTACAGTTAAAGATATACATACATTTTATGCATTTATAAGTTCAAGTTTAAAATCATTAAGACATCTCTAAATTTGTGTGTTGACTGCTGGCTCGCTTTGTACTTATTTAACTTAAATTGTGCACAGTAGTTTGTGAACCCTTTAGAATTTTCTATTTTTCTGCATAAATATGACCTAAAACATTAGATTTTTAAACTTTTTTCAGTTCAAACTACTAGTCAGTTTGAACTGAAGAAGCCTTTCGGATGAGAGGTGAAACGTCTTCAAGAATCTACAAGCAAGTCCAGTTGCACTCTTCTACCACCCACAGAATTCATTGTTCCAATGATGGCAGGACGTCCTGGCCCAGATGCAGCAAAACAGGCCCAAACCATGATACTACCACCACCCTGTTTAACAGATGGGATAAGGTTCTTAAGCTGGAATGCATGTTTTCCTTTCTCCATACATTACGCTTTTCTTGTAAACCAAAAAGTTCTATTTTGGTCTCATCTGTCCAAAAAACATTCTTCCAGTAACCTTCTGGCTTGTCCACATGATCTTTAGCAAACTGCCGATGAGCAGTAATGTTCTTTTTGGAGAGCAGTGGCTTTCTCCTTGCACCCCTTATGAACATTAGGCAATGTGAGAGAGGCCTTCAGTTGCTTAGAAGTTACGCTGGGGTGCTTTTGTGACCTCACCAGCTATTACATGCCTTGCTCTTGGAGTGATCTTTTTTGTTCGACCACTCCTGGGTAGGGTGACAAGGGCCTTTAATTTCCTCCATTTGTACACAATCTCACTGGGGATTGGTGGAGCCCAAACTCTTTAGAGATGGTTTTGTAACCATTTCCAGCCTGATGAGCATCACCAAGTCTTTGAGGTCCTCAGAAATCTCCTTTGTGATACACTTCCCAAACGTGTTGTGAAGAGCAGACCAAGATCCTTGTTCTTTCAGGGAAAGGTTCACAATCTATCAAGGAGTACTGTAAATTTCCACACCCCACACACGGTTTACATATTTTTCCCTAATTATTAAATTACATTGAAAAATAATTATTGTAAATTACATAAATGCAATTTGTATTTAAGGTAGCATCACCATCAACAGCTATTTATGACAGGAACAAGGTTACGTTGATACAAGTCAGACACGTTCATATTGTGCCAATTTAGAGCAATCAATTAAAGTGTCACATCTTTGCAATGTGTGAGGAAGCCAGAGTAACGAGTAAACCAACACAGGGGGAGTATAAGGTTGGGATTTCACCAGTAATCTCTGGAGCCTTTAGGTGACTTAACACTCCTGCCACTGTGCGATTCTTGTGATTTTTATATGTCAATCCATGATATCAAAGCTGCAATGGAGCAAGTCAATCTGGAATGATGACTTTATTTACCTTCACCCCCCCTTACACAGTTTAGGGTTTTCTCATTATTAAATTACATTTTAAAGATATTTATGCAAACACTGGATTAAATCAGATTAGAACATTTAAACCTAAATTAGCAGATTAGCCTAAAGCATGCCTTTGCAATGTGGGAGGAAACCAGTCTACTCTGAGTAAGCCCTTGCAGACATGAGGCGGAGTCCAAGGTCAGGATCGAACCTAGGACCTCTGGAGCTGTGAGGCTACTGTACTAACCATTTGTGCCTCCCTCTGCTCGTCGGTCCTCACCACATTAACTCCCGTCTACTCTAGATATGTGGGAAGGAACGTTGGTGGAGGGGGTGTGATGAAACCCTGGGTCTTGGCATTGCTGTAAACGTTAATTTGACGCATAACACCTACATAAACATTAAGAATTGGGTGGTTTCAGTGTTCTGCCTGATCACTGTTTAGACACTGAATACACACACACACATATATAAGCATAGGTATGAGTCACAGCAGCTTACTTATGCCAAGAATGTTCATGAAGCTGAGAAGAGTTTGATTCTACTACTTCCTATATTTCATCCCACTTTTCCTAGTCAGGGTTGCAAGGGTCCAGCCCATATTTCTGAGATCAAAGGGTGCTAAATTTAAACACAATGGGCTAATTAGATAATTACATGAATGTGCTTTAGATTAAGTACTTAGTGAGTGCATACACACATTTTTACCTCATTTTATCCTCTCTCACATTGGTCAGGGTTGTTAGAATTCACATGGTTTTTCACATGGAGGATTTCCGTTATTCATCATCCCCTAAATTAGATATCTGTGCCTGCATGATGCACAACCTAGCCAGAAGGCACCATCAGGATTCACCCCTTGTTCATAATGATAGTGTGCTACTGAGTTGTTATATTCAAAATTTCGACATTTACCTAGTTTGTCATATACGATTAGTCCTGAGGAAAAGATATCAGAGACATGTGCTAGTAAAAACACACAGATTTATGGCTACTAAATGTGATGAACAGGACCCTGCTCCTGGTAGAAAGGTGAAATTCCTTGTAATTTGGTGTTGATTTTCATTCACTCACTCACTGGCCTTATAACCTGTATTGGTGGGAGTGCCATCTTTTTATAGCCTATTTTGGGCAAGAGTAGTCTAGCAGACCCCAGCCCTTTCCTGACGTCTCCTACACCTTCATACTAGGCCAAATAGAGCAGCCAATTAACCTAATCCATGTCTTTCAAATGTGGTAGGAATCCAGAGCACCAGGAGCAAACCCACATGGACACAGAGGACTTACTGACTCCACATTGAAAGGACCCAGACCACTCCACCTGGGATCGAACCCAGGACCTCCTCAGTGCTTGACCCAAAGTGCCTCACCACATTCCGAAAATTATGTATTGGAAACATTATCCAAAACAAGGTACGTTGAGATAGCAGGGTCTGTAGCTCAATGGCAGTTTGAAACAAAACCTCAGTAGTAAACAATTTTATCATGCATTAGAATAGCTACTTTTATTGAACCCCCACCATCCTATTGTCGTGGGCTAGATTCTTGAGTTTATTTAACATAATCCCAGAGTGGAATATTATCTAGATTTAGGATTTTGAGTGCTTTGTATGAAGTTTCTGCTCATGTTACACAAGAGTAACACAGTCACATTAATAAAACAACATGCTTACTTTGATGGTGGACAATGCAAAAAACAAAACAAAAACATTAAATCCAGTGTTTTCTTCTTGGGCTTGTTCAAGGTAATATGGTTTAGGTTCAATAGGATATTATGGCAGAGACATTTACACAGATAGGAAATAACATGTTATAGAGCTTGTAAAATCCTCCTCAGCTCAAATATTTGGTTAAAAGGTTCTGGTGATTAAGTGACTGAAAGTGCACTGAAAAGCTTAGGCATGGCACTTGCACTTAAGTAACACTCACAGTTGGTAATTTTATGTAATCATACTGAGTGGGTGAGGACAAAAAATATCAGGAATCTGAAAAAAAAAATCCATAGCAACCCAAACTTGACTAACAATAAACGAATAAAATTAAGCTTCGTAGATCAAACGAGCCTGTAGGAGACTATAGGCACAGGAAATGCAGTAGTACACAAGCAAAGCTGTCTATGTGTATAGACGGAGAATAGATGATTAGACTTACAACAGTAGGGGAACTGGAAGAGCTGTCAATCTCCTCGGGGGAATCTTCCTCTTCTTCTGGGAGGGTAGGCATGGTGGGGGCAGTCGTCGGCCGAGAGTGTGTGTGAGGGAAAAAGAAAGCTGTTTGGGTCTGTGGAACTGGAAGATAATAAGGACTCGGAGAAGATGGTTTAGCCTGTGACGCTGTCTCTCCACATACAGCAGAGATATCTTGCTGCAAGAGAACATCACACACCCACACAAAGCATGAGGGAAAGGTTCACATTTGTCTACAGATGATTTTAACATGTCTATGATTGACTGATTTACCCTTATCAACAAGCTCCCTTGTTTACCATCCACCAGAGGAAACAGTTTCCTATTCCCGTACGCAACCCTGATACCATCTCAGATACAGTAACTGTACATGCACCACAGAAAATACCTACATGTCGTAGAACATGCTTCTATCTCCCCAAGCTCCATCAGTGACAATATTAAAACTGTATAAACAAGTATTCCCTGTGCAGATTTGCTAACAGCCATTCTGGAATACTTTTGTGAATTGGCTACCACCTTTGACTTCCGTAGATCATAAAGTCTTACAAAACGATCTCAAAGATGGATTTAGAAGATCAAGGCCAAATTGGGAGACTGCTTCACGCTCCCAAGGGAATACATTCCTAATTATTTTCATTTCATCAAAGTGCTGCAAAAGCTATCTTTAGCCAGACTGTCCAAGCACACTGGGAGACAGTTTCTATGTTCTTAGAGACAGAAAAATAGAGATGGCGATAAGCAGGAAGAATAAGTCTATTTAAACCATACACTGTTCAAGAAGATAAAGAACATCCTGTGCAGAACTTAACGCCAGTAAAGTTTGTCTATGTATACATTATCCAACATTTCAGAGCCATTGTTTCAGATAAGCAAAGAACTACCGGTCTAGGAAAATGTCATCACATTTCAATACACCACAAAGACCATGTTGAACATCTTTCAACTCTAATCAATGCCTTTATAAGGTTCTCTGTTATTCATCAACCAGCCAAATGCCTAGAATTTCCTCAATCAGGTGTCTTCTAAAAGTATCAGAGTTAGAGCCCTTAAAAGGAAGAAGACCACTTCAGAGCGTATTATCAGAATCAAATTCAGGCATATAAAGCCTTGGAGTATCAAAAGATTGAATTACTTTCAAACACAGACAGCAACTATCACAGGACAGCTTGAAACTATGGGTCGAGTAATAAGAGGTACAAAAGCATAAGTATTGTTTTTTTAATCTTTAAAAAAAACTACGATGTCTGCACTCATTTTTATGCACATATAATAAGTTGTAACAAACTAAATTACTGTATATAAAGGACTTAAAACTAATTAGGTGTAATGAATATGCAAGGCAGTCCAGTTAGCACAATGTGTAATACCATTTTAGCTTGAAATTAAAGCAAAATATTTAAGCACTTTTACATTACATTATTTACATATTAGGTTCTGCTACAAAACACAGGATACAAGGTATATTTCTGAATAGAAACTCCTATACATCGGAGGATATTTGTTATTAAATATGGAATATGAAATGCAGTTCAGTTAGCACAATGTGTAATACTATTTTTGCATAACGTTATTAGCATTGTATTCAAGTACTTTTTACTTAATATTGTTATATTCTTCTACTAAACACCGTATAAAATGTATATTTCTGAACAAAACTCAAATATACACTGGAGGAATTATATAATTAAATCCTTGATACTTAATATGTATTGCAGTCCAGCTATCTATCACAATGTTCAATAGCATTTTAGAGTAAAATGCTATTAGCATTGTATTCAAGTACTTTTATATTACTGTTAGGTTCTTCTACTAAACACAGGATAAAATGTATATTTCTGAACAAAAACTCAAATATACACTGGAGGAATTTTATAATTAAATCATTGATATGAATAATGTATTGCAGTCCAGCTTATCACAATGTTCAATAGCATTTAGCTTAAAATGCTATTAGCATTGTATTTAAGTACTTTTACATTACTATGTTAGGTTGTTCAGTTAAACATAGGATACAAGTTACACTTTGCAAATGAAATCATGCATTGTTAAGTCACACTAGATATTTTGCACATTTGTATTGGCCATTACTTTTACTTTAAGCTTTACTTAAATCACCAGAATACAAAGTCAGTACCCACATAACCACTGTGAAACCTCAGACCTAAAATGGTGAGAAGACAATGTCATGAGCAACTATTTTACAAGGCAGCATTTTCACCACACATGACTGAGCCAAGATAAACATGCATAGTTTTGTTTTGCTATCAGCATATATAAAAAACCAAGCACACATGGCCCATGTTTACCAGGACAAATAATAGTATGTTTATTTTAGCTAATAAATGTGCATCTGTCCACGTTCCAGAATGTGATCTTTTTGAAATTACTTAGTATTGATATGTGAAGAAAATGTGACCTTATTTTTATTATGGTTCTAAATCATAAAAGGTCTTCTGTCACATTCCGGGTCAGTTCAGATTTCATACAAGGTTTTAGGAGAACATTTTTAATTGTATAAGGCATTTGTCATTAAGCACTATAATATTTCTAGATATTTTCCTTGGTTCCTTCCAAATCTATGAAAATATTTTCTAACTTCTCTTTTCAATCTATTTAAAATTAGTGTTGTATCTGTTTGGTCTTACATCTTAAGGCATGTGTCACATGGGGACACCCCTGGATTGCATATGCTCAGCCTCTTACATCTGGAAGAACTCTGTAGGTGGAAGTCTCTAGGGAGGCAGACAGTATCAAAACTAAACCTCACACTTGGGTGCTACTGAAATGCTGTCAACAGTCAGATATGAACAAAACCAGAACAACCCTAAACCAGGAGACGTACCCTGGATGCAGCCTATATCCAGGAGCTGTTTGGTGGAACATTAAAGGGCAAATTTAACACAAAACTATCTTTTCACCATTGAATCCTAATAACATCAATATCATATATCTGT
>JAVSBU010349921.1:0-10130 GCA_033118015.1 Loricariichthys derbyi
AATGATGAAAACAGACTCAGTGTGCCTGTGCTCTGCGCTAATGATCTGGTCTGTGAGAGTACGCAGGGCCTCGCGCATGCACGCGCTTGGTGGGATGTAAACAGCAACGAGCACCACGGAGGAGAACTCACACGGGCAGTAGAACTGTTTACAGTTTATAAACACAGACTTCAGATCAGGACTGCATGTTTTCATAAACACAGTGACGTCAGTACACCAGCCATGGTTGATGTAAAAACAGATTCCACTGCCTTTAAGCTTCCCTGAAGCCTCCGCGGAGCGGTCCGCTCTGTAGATATGAAAGCCAGCGAGTTGGAGTTTGCTGTCTGGGACGGCGTCAGTGATCCAAGTCTCGGTGAAGCACAGCGCTGCAGAAAGAGAAAAATCCTTATTCGTCCGGATCAGAAGTGAAAGTTCGTCCATTTTGTTGCATAGCGAGCGGAGGTTGGCCATGTGAATACTGGGTAGTGCTGTGCGTAGTCCATGCTGACGGAGTTTAACGAGCACTCCGCCGCACTTCCCACGTCTGCGCGCCCGCCTGAATCTGCGTCTAAGGAGCGCAGCTGCTCCGCTCATTAAAATGTCCAAGAAACAGTCAGAGAATGAGAAATCAGGAGTAATTCTGTGAGGCATGGACTGCCTGATGTTGCACAGATCCTCTGCACTTTATGTGACTGTGTTAGGAACACATGTGACGACACAAATAAACAAAAACAAACAAAGCACTACGGAGCTTCTGACCAGTGTCGCCATCTGCGGCGTCATCTTGGACCAACAAACTCTCCTGCCAAAGGGGGAGGTAGAATAGGCACCAGGAGGGCCAAGGTAATTTCTTATGGCCATTAGACAGCGTAGTGCCAGAAGGCATCCACGCTGTCTTCACAGCGACTCGCTTCCCTTTTTTTTGGCCACCTGCCGCCCATCCCTGCGTTTAGGTTCTATACCCATATCATGACACAGAAGATTTTAAAATAAGGAAACCTACCAAATTAGAAGTGTGTCCAAACTTTTGATTGAGACTGTGTATCCTGTAGAGGTGCAGTTAGCTATGTGCTTAATGTAAAACCATTTTACAAAATAAAATTTTTACAGTTTTTTTTTCTTAAATGTATTTTTGTATATTGTAAATGTTTAAACAAATTGTACTAGTGCTGATTTTTATAAAAGTTTGAGAAGTTCGTTATGTTCTTTGATTTACAGATTGGCAGCTGCTACATTCCACCACTTTGAGAAACAGAAACTCTGAGTGCAGAAATGTTTTCTTGTGTGTCTAAACCTATGTCGTCTAAAAACAAGTGATGTCAAGAAAATTGGAGTAATAATTGTTATCAGAAATGTTTTTGAAGCCAAATATGTCCCGTCTTCAGATGTCAGTGGGCATGAATTCTCATGAGAATTTTATGTCTTTATAAATGTTACATAGCATTTTCTTACTTTCCTGCTAGACTGTAGTGTTGAAAACTGTTGTTGAGCTCCAATATGGTTTCATTTTTCTTTTTCTTTGATGTCTCATCTAGATGACTAGATTTTTTTTCTTTCTTTTTTTTTTTTTTGTTTTGTTTTTTGAGTCTATGTTTGATTATTTCATCCAGCAAAGTCTCTGTCATTCTGGTAATCCATTCCAGGTAATATTACCACTGTGCAGTTTGTTTATTCAGCCCATGTAATAGTTTAAAGATAGTGTTGCCACAAAGTTAATGTTTGGGTTATTTGATTCCCCCAATAATAAAACCATTTTCTGCACACCCGGTCTTTAATCACTGGTTTGGATTTACCACTCAACTGATTGTTATCCATAATCAGTAACCTACACAAATGAATAATTCAGCCAATTTATTTAGGAATTATTGTTTATTGCTGTTGTTGGTTGTGGTGTTAGTGATATGCATGCTAATTTAAGAGCTCTTAAAAAATAAACAAATATTTACAGCTTTTTCTGAGTGTGTGAAACAAAAAATACAAAAACAGTTCTTACTAGCCAAAATTTCACTTAAAAGTGAACAATATCAAAAGCAAATAAAAATAAAACAGCCCATTACAAATGCAGCCCATTAGAGTAAACCAAATCAAATAATATTCAAATTATCAGTCTCTTAATATATTTAACATGCTCCTCCTATTGTTTGCTACTTCAGTGCTTCACTGTGTTACTATGTTATAATTAATCAATAAATATAGCTGGATCTGTACCAAAGCCATTCTAAAAATTGAATGGGCATATCCCTAAATACTAAAATATATTAACATTTGTGTTGTTTAGAGTACTTTGCAGACTTGTCACTATTATTTTATCTATATTACTTACATATAATACCTATTATAGATATAGGTACAACCCCAGCTCCAATGAAGTTGGGATGTTGTGTAAAACATAAATAAAAACAGAATATTATGATTTGCAAATCATTTTCAACCCATATTCAATTGAATACATTAGAAAGACAAACTATGTAATGCTCAAATGAATAAACTTTATTGGTTTTTTTTGCAAATATTCACTTATTTCAATTTGATGCCTTCAACAACTTCCAAAAAAGTTGGGATGGTGGCAATTTAGGTCTAGTAATAAGGTTAAAAAACTATAGAATGGTGTTTTTTTCAACCAGGTGATGTCAACAGTTGAGCAATGGCAAAGGAAATGTGTGAGAAAATTATTGAATTCAGTCATTTTATTATTTCAGTCTCAGCATTACTGGATGCTGCTTTTGTACCAAATCATGATCATAATCACCTGTTGACATCAACTGCTTGAAATCACATTATCATTCACATCACAACAGTTCTTGGCAATTTATTTATATTACCTTAAATTACTTACAGTTTCTTTGTAGTCATTATAAATAAACAATTTAAATGTAAACAATTTAATAACAATTGTACAATCAAACACATTTAAACTACACGTTTCTGTTTTTCTATTATGAATGGCATTTTGCCTTATTTTACACACATCCCCAAGTCCTTACTTTCAGTTACAAGCTACACTTACAAAGCAATTCATTAAAAGATTAATTAGTGAAGAATTTTTACCATTTTCACTTTCATGTGTCCTTACATCTGTAGTCCTCAAACATTTTCTACAATGCATCACTTTTGTAAATAAGAATAATATGCACCCAGCATAAAAGGTCCCATCATGGTAAGGACTGCACGCTGGTGGTATCGCTCCACTTCCCAAGCTGAGTGCTGAGGCGTGCTGAAGCAGGGTTTCCTAGTGCACAGATTTACTTTCAGTTTCAATATGAGGCATGTCCCGGGCTGGTGCACTCCACCAATTTTGCTCTGCATGGTAAGTAGATTCCACCTGTTTTACGGTTCTGTGCCTGCTATGCTACTCGTGGAAGACATAGTAGGATGGGCACATTTGTTCCACTCGGAGGTGTCCCGAGGGAGTTAGGGATGAAGGTAACTGCCCTTCTTTGAAGAGGGAGGCTTTAGGTATGGTAAGGCTTAAATGTACATAGTAGGGAAAGGCTGCTTCCCTTGGCACCATTCAACACCCCCCCCCCACACACACACACACACACACACACACCCACCCTGTCCTGGGCCCTCATGTGCTCATCCAATTCCATGGTCCGACGGGCCAAGCCACACAGCAGTGGCTGAGAGGTACCCCTGTATGTGGCCAGCACAGTGTCCAGACATAAAGGAACCACATGACAGTGCATCTAGGGAGTGTGGCACCCACAGGCTGGGGCATCACCCAAGGCCTTGCTCCCTCTGTGCCCCCTGCCAAGCCTCACCTCCCTTGTCGGTAAATGGTGCATACCTATCTTTTTAAGTGTAATACCTGCTTCAGTTGGAAGCACCAGATGTAACTTATCAATGGAAATTGATGTCAGTTGGAATACTTAATCCCTCTCAGTCAGCAATGCAGGTTAAAAACCATTAATAAGCATTGGAAATCATGTCAACATATTGCTAAAAGACTGAAATCACAGTCACAGTGATAGCTGTCACTGCTTCTGTCACTGAATCAGTTGGAGCTGGACTTGCCCTTGACTTTTCTACAAGGTGAAATTGATGGTAGTGTTGACTATGAGGTAGATGTTTATGATCATACTGTTTACACATTAATACATGTCATTGCTTGATCAAGACTCAACCATTCTTATAGCACCCATATATTCTAATCAATACTAATTAATATCATATTTGCAGCCATAAAGGTAAGGATTAACGAGAACAAATAACTTGGCTTGCTGAGCTATGCTGCCTTGTCTTGCCATGCATGAGCTTTCAGGCCTGGCTGTTTGCCTGTCATCAGGATCATTACCCTGAGTACATTGCAACCTGGTGCCCCAAGTACAATTCTAGCATAATGAGAATATTCCTAAGATGAATACATGGCTAGGGCAGGTGTAAACTCATTAGCAAGGCAACACACCCACACAAAGATAAATATGATAAACAAGCCGGCGGATATCCATTACACTTTGTCAGATTCTTTAATGCTGACATAAATAATATGTAGTCAGGTTTTTGAGTAAAAAATGTTGAGTGGGGGTATTTCCATCATAGCCAGAACAATAAATGAAATCAGTCACCAAAGCTGCAATATATGTTCTGTAATTCAGACTTATTTCAGTAATGTTAAACAATGCCCTCGATGAAGCTGTTTGAGTCATTCATATATAAGAGATTTACTGAATGTTAAAAGCCAAGCATATGCATATTGCAGGTCACTACTCTCTCATATTGTCTCATAAATATTTGACAGGCTTAAATGAGTAGTATTCATCACAACATGAGGTCCTGCTTGATATACAGTTGGGTCTAGACAAGTATAGAGTTTCATAAATCCATTTATACATTAGAGGAGAGATATACCAAATGGAAAGTAAGCCAGAAATTACTACCTAAATATAGGTAGGAATGCAGGTAGTTATATGGAAATGCAGTGGTCTACTGAGATTATTAACATTGGTTCTTCTGTCACACAAATGCACAGGGCAGTGCCTAACAAAATGTGCTGAAACATGTGGGTCATTAAGATTTCATGAATAAAGCAGTAAATGGGTATCTGTTACTCTGGTATTTTATAATTTACTTGTTGTTAGACTTTGTGTCATACAGGGGAACACAAAAATAAAATAGTCACAGCTGTACCTCTGCTTGCCAATCAGTCATAGGGGCACAACTGTGCATAAAAAATAACCTGTTAAACACCAAATAGTTTAAGTGATTTGATACTAAAGTTGGTGTTATTCGGGCACCATGAGAAATGGAAAAAAAAAAAAAACACAAATTTAATCAATTGTGTTTGTAAGGATCTGACACATATAGCTTTGAAGCAATAGAAGATTTCATATCTGAGATCTGGCACTACACAAACAGAAATGGCACAGAGTGTTTTGGAGCTGGGATGCCAAGAGCCTGCAGAGTAGCTTGGTCCACGAAGCTCCCAGATGCTCCAGAATCTATGAGGGCTGGGAGAACGAAGCTCTGGTTGAGGTAGCTTATCTGTACTTGCACCAAAAACCCATGTACAGTACAGTGTGATAGTGACTCACCGAGTTGGCTTGAGTGGCCAGAGTGGCTGGACTTTTGGGACAAGCTGGACACTGCCTCACCCCATGGCCAGTCCCTCTCCTCTGATGAAAGATGAGAGCGTCCTAATACCATGGCCTCAGGCTCTGATGGGTTGGGTGTCAGTGGGTCCTCTCTGGCTCAGGTGTGGAGGAGATGGTCCAGTCGGATGGTGGTGGTGATCAAGGTTTCCAGTGTCATGACATCATCGCAGCAAGTCAGCTCGTGGAAGATGGTGGGAGAAAGGCCACGATGAAAAACCACTTCAAGGGCAGGTTTGTTCCACCTGCTGGCTGCGGCTATGGTTCGGAACTCCAATGCATATTCAGCCACACTGAGATGGTCCTGTGACAAGGTTCCCCTGATATCCGGCCCTTCGCAGGATGATTAAAGACACTCTTAAACTGCACAATGAAGTTAGGATCGGATTGAGCATGCCCTCCAGTGTGCATCCACATGGTCGTGGCCCATTCCGAGGCCTTACCGCTCAGGACACTGATCACCAACACAACCTTCTGCTCACCAGTGTCCCCTGGGCAGAGAAAAAGAGCTCACACTGCAGGAGGAACCATGGGCACTGGGTGGTGTTGCCACTGTAGCGCTTCGGTAAGGAAATAGGGAGAGGCCTGCTCTGCGTATCTCTGGTTTGAATCTGCTGCAGCTGCCTCTTTCTGTCCTGGAACACTGCTTGTACCTTCCCCAGCTGCTGAGTACTGAGTGCAAGGGCTTGCTGCACCTCTGGACCTCTGCTGCTCCCATGTCAATGGCAGGTCAATCTGTAAGGATCTGACACAGATAGCTTGGAAGCGATAGCAGATTTAATGTCTGAGGTCTGGCACTACACAAACAGGAATTGCACAGAGATTTGAGAGACAAAAATAGGGAAAACAGGAACATGAATACCCTCAGTTCAAAGCACAGAAGATACATCAAAACGTAGAGGTGACAAACAGGATCTCTCCCACACTCTGGCCCTAGGGATCTGCAAAAACAAAAGGAACAAAAAAGGAACAAAACTAGGCACCTCAAAAAGTGACACTAGTCAATACAAGCAGCCAGTTACACAGGAACACATATTAGCCAACAGAGTGCTCCAGCCAGCCTGCTGCTTATAAAGGGAAGAGAAGAGCTCTCTTCAAGGGGGGCACCTTTGAGGCTGCTTAGTGGTCTCTCTGACGACCTCTAGTGCCCACAGACGTGACAGCATTAATTTTGTTTATTCTAATGTAACTGATGCCTTTGCTAGCTCAACCCTGTAAAACCCAAAAATAGAAAAAAGAAAAAAAGTTTAGTAAGTTTAGTAAATTTTTACAGAAATGTTGCAATATTGCAACGTCGGGCCTGGATGGGAGCAGAATTCATGTATTTGCACTTGCACTGTCAAAAAAATATACTGAACAACTAAGGGTTGATTTGCATTGTGGATTGCTTAAAAAGCTCTATAATAGTAAATATCATAATTAATAATCACACTGCAGTCATACTTTTATGAATCAAAATTTAAGGGGCAAAAAAAAAGTCTTACACTGTGTAAACATATTTTCTTGCTCGTAGCATTCTGGAATATAAATAAGAGAAGGGTTAGAGAATGCTAAAGTCTGAACCATTTCAATGCAAACAAATACTAATTATGTGATACATTCCACTAAAGTCACACAATACTGTGTGACCACTTAGATCAACATAATAAAAGGAACACCCTGACCACTTAGATCAGCAGAGTCCAGATCAATGCACCATAATTACAACACCCCAGACCACTTACATCCGCAAAGTCAAAAAATATTAACACCTTTCTCTACACCCATACATTAACCATCAAGCACAAACACTTTCTGGCTTTGGATAATTGAGCAAACAAAGCCCAGAAAAACAGCTGTATATGTATTTTTACAGATAAAATACATTCGAAGTTTCAAATACTGACACTGTACGGGCTTGAAATACCACAATGATAAATCATGTTTTCATTCTAATTCAAATAATTATTTAATTCAAAATTACTCGAATCTGTGCTTTGATTCTGTTAACAGTGGTAAAACTAATGATGTTGGCGTCCTCTATGAGTAAAACTCCCCCACTTAAAAGGAGCCGGGATCAAGTTTCGCCTGGATCAACCTCACCGTCTGGCAAAAACATGGACGGTTTTCTCGAATCCATAGATAAGAGGCTATCAAGTTTTGATAGTCGCTTGTTTCTGGTAGAAATACTTCACAAAGAATTTCAGGCGTTATGGGAGGCCCTGGAATTTAGCCAGAAACAAGTGGAAGTGCTCGCTTCAGAAAATATGATTCTCAGAGAGACGGTAAAATCTTTCACTGAGGGAGGGAGCCAGCTCTCGGAGGAAAATAAAGAAAAAATGAATGAAACTATGATCGACCTACAGGCACGAAGCATGAGAGACAACCTCTTATGTGCAGGTATCCCAGCTGAGTCAGCTGAGGAGAATCCAGAAACAACAATAAAACGTTTTATACAGAACCAACTTAATCTGTCAGCTGACACTGTAAATGATATAACATTTCACAGAGTCCACTGCCTGGGAGGAAGAAGACTGGACAGCGATAAAATCCGTCCTATAATAGTGAAGTTCGAGCATTTTAAACACAAGGAGCTTGTTAAGAGTAAAGGAAGGGAACTGAGAGGAACGCGTTTTAGTGTTAGGCCCCGTTTACACATAGACGGTAAGGGTAAGAGCTCCGGGAAGTGTCCCGGCACTAGGGGTGTGGCTTAGTTCCAGCTTCACCGGGAATCATGGAAAAAATTATGCAACATGTTGAATAATTCCAGGAGCGCTCCCGGAGAAGACGCGTGATGGCATCTGATACATTTTAATTGCCGTTTCATCCTTTCCTTTCCTGTAATGTCGCAATTTACACCACGAATATTCGGCGCCTGGCGTTGTATCCCTAATCAATGGTGTATAGAGCCCTCAACGGTGTACCCAACAGAGTTTTAACCAGCAACAGAAGCGATCAAAACCGTGGCGCTAATGGACAGTACACAATTCTATACGTCACCTCCCGGTTAAAACAGCGTTACAAACAGTCAACAGTACAGTCAGTATATAAATGGTAATGTGCTGCATGCAGGCCTCACCTAATGCCCTCAGCTTCATCAATGTCCATGTCCAAAAGTTTTCTTGGTCAAATAATCCTTACAGCTTTTTATCAACTCCAGAACATGAGAGAGTGTGTGGTTGTGTGTAGGCAGCCATGACGCTCACTCACACTCGATATTCTAGGGGCGGTGCCTAAATATGCAAATAATCCTGTAGTAAAGCATAATCGGTTTGCCTGTGTGCAATCCTGGGGATTAACCAACGGTATACAAGGCTTTTTAAGCGGCAGCAGAACACTGCCGTTTTAATATGCGCTTGTAAGGGATAGAACTGTGTATTAATCCCCATTGCCTGACGTGTGGCTGATGCTACGGCGTCAAAACATCGCTTTGTGCGGCAGATTCAGCTCCACCCCTTTCCACCACAAAAACAACCGGAACTACCGCAAACTTTGGTCTATGTACTACCTGCTGACTAAACCGTCTATGTGTAAACGGGTCCTTAATGATCAGTTCTCCAGGGAAATACTGGAACGATGCCAGATTCTATTTACTATCAGGAAAGGTTTTATTGCACAAGGATCCCAGGCTATAATCGCAGTGGATAAATTATATGTTGATGGACAGCTGGGGATTCTACGCCCTGGCTCTAGTAATCATAAGCTAAAATGTATCTAATGATCATTTATCATTCTCAATCCACTATCCTTACTTACTTTAATGTTTTCAGCCCTTTGTTTGGGCTTTGAACCAAATACAACTACATGAGGTTTAACACTAGCACTGTGTTCATGAAAGCAGAGTAAGTAAAGTTCAGTTCACTCTACGGTTGAAAGTATACATTTAAGAACGCACGCTTATTTGCTATGTCAGTATTTTTTGAAGATGAAATGTATCTAAATCATACTTTATACAAATAATAACTGCCTTGCTCAGTAGTGAAACCCATGGTAAAAAGTATCACAAATTTCTTACTCGTGTTTGCACTTATTTTCTACCTCTATCCTTCACGTTTTTCTTTTTACACAACACCTAACTGCTTATACTACTTTCAATGTTATAATTAGCACAACTGTATCTCACATAGTATATGCGCAAAAACAGACTGCACATACTGGCACAGGTTTTCACGTTAATATAGACAGCATGCACTGTATACTAAACACACAGGCACACGTATGCAGGCATTGTATATGGCATACACATACATGTGCACACATACACTTTTTTCACTTACTTGGTTAGTTAGTTTAAATATGAGCACACATAGGTTTGTCACTTGGAATGTGCATTTAGTTGGCACCAGGGAAAAGAGATTAAAAGTTCTAAATTGGCTAACAGAATTACAGGCAGACATCGTGCTCCTACAGGAGACTCATATCTCTAAAACAACAGCTGAGGTATTTAGCTCACCACAGTTCCCTCATGTGTACTCAGCTAGCTACAACGCCAAACAAAGAGGAGTAGCCATACTGATAAATAGGAAAGTACATTGTACCATCATAAACACTATTATGGATCCAGAAGGCAGATTTATT
>JAVSBU010349941.1:0-10129 GCA_033118015.1 Loricariichthys derbyi
CACACACACACACACACACACACACACACACACACACACACACACACACACACACACACACACACACACACCCTTGGTATACGTATGTTTATGGGGATTCAATTCATATATGCAGTTCATTGTTTTTTGGGATGGGGGTCCCCACAGTGTCAAAAATATGTGTTGCTTTAAACCTCCTGGTCTCTCTCACACAAACATTTGCCTATCATTGACGTAATATTACTGTAGATAATTAATTCTACACCCGACCTAAACCTTAACCTAAGTAACCTAAAGAGAACTTGTCTACTTCAGCTTTCAAAAGAAAGAGCAGCGGTTTTGGAATAAGTGTGATTTTGTCCTCACATCGATATGTAAACATGACCCGTGCACACAGACACACACCCACACGTATAATTACTGTTTTAAACAGGCAAGAACCTAAGGGCATAATTAATGTTTTTGTTTCTAACGGGGTTGAGCATTGAGCGTGGTTTTGTTTGTAATCCAGCAGATGAACAGCTGAAATTCTTCTAAAGTATTGGCACCTGGTTCTGCTCAAAGTTCTGCAGCTGAGAAAGCTTATTATGCTAAAAAGCTGATTATGCTAAGCAAAACGCTATGGGTTTAAATACCAGGACCGTCTCAAAGCAGAACTCTAAAGCCTGGATTACACTGTATGGCGAGAGAAGGACAATACAGACGTTTAGTCAATACCAGTACACTACAGTGTCCCATACTAAATTCTACCTGCTGAGTCCAAATGGCATAAAGTTTGACCTACATACCTGCATGTACCATTTGCTCAATATGTGAAACACATATTAATACTTTAAAGTGATTTCTGCACAGACAAAATGTTTATCACATTTAGTAACTTTTCAATGACTAGAAACCTTTAATAATTTCATAACTTAAGATGTTTTGTAAGCGACTCACATACACCTTTACTAGATACAGAATATCTGAGAGATTCCAATTAAGCTACCAGCACAATGGGACACACACGGTCACTTTATAGATGCCAGTTGACCACCGTGCCACCCCTCTTTGGATAGATTATGTTTCAAGTATTACAGTAGCCAAAATGTCCTTGTTCGAGTGCCATTTTATTAGGAACACCAGTACATATCCTGCACTAGAGCCTCAGTGAATTAGACCGTGGTTTGGTCGTTTGGGAATTTAATACAAAACAAAATGTAGAATTATGCAAAATGTTCCTGTTGAAGCAATTTTGTTTGAGCTGACAGCAACCTGTTAACAACTATGAAATAAAGTGTTGTACCTTGAGGCGGATGCACTACAATGGCAGAACATCACATCAGGTTTAGTCACATCCCGTAGTTGTTGATTGTGGAAGATGAACCCACACGAGGTACGAGGTTCATACTGAGCGTGATGGCACCAATTCTTTTGATCTCTGTTGGGTCTGTAGTACTAATTGAGGAGTAACATCCCATAAAAAGTCAAAATGTCCATGAGAAGACGTTGCATCTTGTTAGAATGTCATCACAAACTCGGTCTGTTAACATGAGCAAGCGAAGTGGTCCAAAGTACTCGGATTACTCCTAAAAAAGGGGGAAAGTATTTAAATACTTTTACTATATAAATAATCTGGTGCAGCTTCTATGGTAAGACATAAGAGCTAATTGCTTGAAACAGTAAACCCAGGACCTGGGTTTGGGGACTGGCTTCCCATCTGACCAATGGATTCTGGGACCCCCATGACCCTGACCATAAACTTGAGTGCAGTAGTCCTGGATCCAGCAAGTTACTGGACCCAAAGCCTTCTGGTCCTGCTCTGACACAACAGTAGAACAATATAATAGCTTACATTTAGGCCCTAGTTGCTAAGCTACATCATAAATACAACTGCAGCTTCATCCCTCCTGCTTTCTTCTCTCCCGTTAAAAGACAAGTGTGAGCTATTTTTACAGATTGTGTGCTCTATGGTAACGATGATTGGGCCACACACTGAGGGGCACCTGGTTCCTCACTGACACGACAATTCACTTCCGTGTACATTAGTGAATCTGAGCTCACTGATAAGAGTTTTTGTCTTTTCTTAGGTACAAATTAAAATATGATTGGGATATTTAGGAATAAAATACAATATAATGATTAATCATTGTAGATATTCTGTTCCACAAGCTTTAGCAGAGGGTTTATATTCAGTTTAACTTGCCTTCAAATGTTTTAACCCTTTCATTCCTATCGATGCCAAAATGAGTCAGGCTGCAAAATCTATCCTCACAAAAAAAAACCTTCTTGAAAATATTGATTTCAGTGAGGTTTTTTTTTTTTTATCATTTGGAATCATTTGCACTTCATTGCTGAAAATCGAAACTAAAAACTTAAATTTAGGATAAAAATTGCATTAAAAACAATTCATTTAAACCGCTCTGAACCAGTGTTAGCACATAATTTCTTTAGTCATTTTTTTAGTCATTTTCAGCCATTTAAATACAAGATAAAAACTTGCAAAATCAAATCTATTATATACTACAATAAAAAAATCTGCTAGAAATGTAAAACGCAAACAAAAAATTAAAATATTAGAAAAGAAATAGAATGGTTTTTGGGGGTTGTTGGTAATTTTGTTATTATTCTAGCGTTTAATTTTTATTTCTCGTAACTTTAATCACAGACTATAAAAATCTTACATTAATCATTATGCCTCTAACAGAGTGTGCTCATGACTGCCTTCCATTTCTGTGAGATTTAACCTGCATTTTTACAGGTCCAACATTTATTCAGTTTTACTTTCATTTTATTTTAACAATAATGACTGTGGCCTGAGTAACAGTGAGACTTTGAGGGATAACAATCAGTTTCTTCCACATGTGAAAGAATCTGGTAAGGTGAAAAGTAATTGTTCTTACACTGAGCTTAAAACTCAGCATTTTTTTCCTAACAACAAGCTGGGCAGCATTTCTGACATTTCATTACAGCCCATGGAAAGCATGTTAAGCATTCAGTCTGACTGAAACTGTATTACGGCAGTACAAACAGATACAATGGTGTTTCTAACAAAGACAACAACAATGACAACATTATTATTTATGAAACAGTAATAGAAAGTGATTAACAAAATGCTTTGTAGATATTTATAATCATGATTATTATTGTACTAAATCAGTGACTGAATATCTTATTTTGCTTTGGCAGATTACTTTCAGATCGATCTTCGCTGATATGCAGCTGCAGATCTAATTGTGAGATGATGGTACGTCTTCCTCGCTTTGTAAATAAGTGCTTAATTGCTAGCTGATTACATTCAGACCTTTCACTCTGCATTGCATTAACGATCTGTTTCAGAACGGGGAAATACAAACGTCGGGTCTCTCAGCCAGTGAGCTGTTCAATGTTGGACTCAAAGATCCAGCAGTCAACCTAAAAAAGGGTAATGACCATTCTCCGAATTTACCATCGACAGTTAATGGTTGTTCTACTGTTGTTCAAAAAGCCACTCACCAAACTTTCATGTACACCATCTAGATGAACAGATCGTGGCTGCCACAATTCACCTGGATCACCTGAGCAGAGAAGATGCATTAAACTTACTCCAGTTCATTCAGCCTTATGATAAAAACCTTGAACTGAAGACCAGAGCTGGAGCAAACGCTGGCATTGTAAGCTTGTTCTTTTACCATTTATGTGTTAGAGCTAACAGAAACCTGTAAAAATGGTTTGGTTGGGAAACTAGAGCACATGATAAGTCACCTAGAAGTACATTGCTGTTTTTGGTCTCTTAGTATATTAACTAATAATAACAATCTATTACCTTGCTATCAAACAAAGAGGGTTATTGTATCTGCCACAACAGCTGTGTTTATTAATTACCTGGCAGATTAAATGACTACTTCACCATCAGAAGCTCAATGACTCGAACATGCAGTTTAGGAACTGGAATTCTTGTTTCGCTCAACTGTTGCGCCAACTAGGTTTAAATGTATTAAAGAGAGCATGCTTGAGCCTTTGGGTTATATTAATATTATTCAGGTTCTTTGATGTTTTTCTTTGTGGTTAATATATTTTGTGTTTTCTATAATATTTTTAATAAATAAATTTTATAATTTGCTTAGATGGAGAATGTATAGAAGCCTGTTAGGAGGTCCTTATCTGCTCTGTATATGCCATGTTATTTGGCATTTGTGTGTATTCTTAATTGTGGAAATGAACTAAAACTAAACCGTGACATCAATGCCACACCCCTTTGTCTTAATGGGGATCAACCTCGACCCCAACCTTTGCACGTCGTGTGCAGTTTTAGATCATCTGACTTACATGAATTCTTTCTCATCCGATTCCTTTAGAGCCTTGGAGACTTACTTCTGAAAGCAGACACTCCAAGACTACAAGCACCATCAGCAGACATTCAAGGACTAAATGGAAACTTAAGTGTCCCAGGTATCAAAGGTGACGTCACAGCTCCGACCATCAATGGAGAAATCCCACAACTCAACCTAAAGGGCTCGACACCTGAGCTCAAACAACCGGACCTGACTGTGGGAAAAAACGGCAAGTTCACGATGCCGACCTTTGGCATGTCTGGGCCAAAACTTAAGGGTGCTAATCTAGATGGCACGATGCCCTCTCTGGCACTTAACAGCCCAGATGTATCTGCAGATGCTCAGAAGCCACAGCTGAAGTTTAATTCTCCTAAATTCAATATGCCAAGCTTCCATGGCAGTACCCCTGAATTAGACGTCAACGCACCCGACGTAAACGTGAATTTGCCCAAAGCAGAGCTGAAAGGGCCAAATCTTAAGGCGGACATTCCTGATGTAGACGCCAATGCTCCTAAATTCAAAATCCCGAAGCCGAAGTGGGCTTTATCAAAGCCTCATCTAAAGACTCCAAGTGTAGACATCGATGCCAATGTTAAGGCACCAGAGACGGACCTCTCTGCACCAAATCTCAAAGCTGGCATGAAGACCCCAGATGTGGACGCTAAGCTCAGCGGCCCAAAATTTGACGTCAATGCACCAAACGTTGACATTGATTCTCCATCCACTAAAATTAAATGGCCCAAATTCGGTAAACCCAAAGGAAAGGTAAAGGCAAACTTGGGAGACATCGATGCAGATGTGCAGACCCCAAATCTGAATCTGTCTGCCCCCAAGGTAGATGCAGGGATCAACGCCCCAAATGCTGACATAGATCTTGAAACCCCAGGGTTAGACATTGATGTTTCCTCCAGAAAACCCAAATTTCCTATATTTCAGATGCCCAAGTTTGGATTATCTGGGCCAAATGTGAAGGGGCCAAATATGGACTTGGATGCCAATTTATCCACACCTGAACTGAATATGTCTAGCCCCAATGTTGACCTTTCGCTACCCACGGCAAAGATCGATGGTCCAGACGTCGATCTTAATGCTCCTAAGGTAAACATTGATGCTCCATCTGGCAAATCCAAATTTCCCACTCTCAAGCTACCAAAACTGAACTTAAACAAACCAAAAGTGGAAGGGCCAAATCTAGATGCAGGCATCAAGACTCCTGAGTTTGATGTCTCTACTCCAGACTTGGATGTGAACCTCCCAAAGGCCAAACTGGATGGGCCAGATCTAAATGTCAAGAAGCCAGATGTCAATCTCTCTGCACCAAATCTGAAAGGTGGCATTGATGCTCCTGATGTAGACCTAAACGGCCCCAAATTCAAGCTACAGAAACCTAAACTGCCCAAATGGAATGTCTCAGGGCCAAAAGTGAAAGGACCAGATGTCGAGGCTAATCTTAATATGCCAAGTGGTCAAGCAGACCTAGAAGCTCCTGATGTGAATCTGAAAACACCAAATATCGACACCCCATCTGGAAAAGTTAAGACACCCCACATAAAACTGCCCAAATTTAGTCTTTCCGGGCCAAGAGTAAAAACACCAAAGGTTAATGCAGATCTGAAAACGCCAGACATAGACGTGGACCTACCAAAAGCTAATCTCAACGGACCTAATCTGAACCTAAATGCACCAAATATTGATGTAGATTTGCCCAAAGCTGATCTAAAAAATCCAAATCTTAATCTTCATGCAAACACACCAGACTTATCTGCCCCAGATGTGAAGCTGAATCTTCCCAAAGGTGACGTAGATCTAAAGACCCCAGATATTAATGCACCTTCTGGAAAATTAAAGATGCCGCAACTAAAAATACCCAAATTTAACATGTCTGGACCAAAGTTCAAAGGTCCCACACTTGATGCAGATGCAGACCTAAATGCCCCAGATGTGGAGCTCAGTCTACCTAAAGCAGACCTCAAAGGACCAAATCTTAACCAAAATTCCCCCAATCTTGACCTCTCTGCCCCAAAAGTAGACCTGAGTTTGCCTAAGGGACGAGTTGAAGGCCCTGATATAGATCTAAATGTCCCTGATGCCAACATTAATGCACCATCTGGAAAATTTAAGATGCCTCAGTTCAGTATGCCCAAATTTAATGCCTCTGGGCCTAAGTTCACAGGCCCAAACCTTGATGCAGACCTAAATTCACCAGATATGGACCTCAGTCTACCTAAGGCAGATCTCAAAGGACCAAATCTTAACCTAAATTCCCCCAATCTCGACCTCTCTGCCCCAAAAGTAGACCTGAGTTTGCCTAAGGGACGAGTTGAAGGCCCTGATATAGATCTAAATGTCCCTGATGCCAACATTAATGCACCATCTGGAAAATTTAAGATGCCTCAGTTCAGTATGCCCAAATTTAATGCCTCTGGGCCTAAGTTCACAGGCCCAAACCTTGATGCAGACCTAAATTCACCAGATATGGACCTCAATCTACCTAAGGCAGATCTCAAAGGACCAAATCTTAACCTAAATTCCCCGAATGTAGATCTGAGCTTGCCTAAAGGAAGTGTGGACGGCCCTGATGTAGATCTAAGAGTCCCAGATATTGATGCACCATCAGGAAAATTAAAGATGCCACATCTTAAAGTCCCCAAATTTAACATCTCTGGGCCCAAGACTACAGGCCCGAAATTTAATGCAGATGCAGACCTAAATGCACCTGACGTGGACATCAATCTACCCAAGGCCGATCTCAAAGGACCTAACCTTAACTTGAGTGCACCTGATTTTGATGTGTCTGCTCCAGACCTGAGGTTGCCCAAAGGAAACCTGGAAGGCCCAGGTTTAGATGTAAACGTCCCAGATGCCAAGATTGATGCACCATCTGGAAAACTAAAGATGCCACACTTTAAGATGCCCAAATTAAATATTTCCGGGCCAAAAGTCACAGAGCCTAAACTGAATGCTGAATCAGATTTGAATCTTTCTGTCCCCAAGATAAAAGGAGAACTGAACACGCCAAATGTTGAGCTTAATCTCCCAAAAGCTGAAGTTGCTGTACCTAATGTCAGTGTAAAGGCACCCAAAGCTGACCTCAACCTCAAGACACCAGATGTGGAGGCTCCTTCTGGAAAGTTTAAAATTCTCAACAAACCCAAAACTGGCAAACTAAAGGGACCAGACCTTGATGTAAATGTCCCATCTCTTAATGCAGACGTTAAAGCTCCTGACGCCAGTTTAGACTTGTCTACAGCTAACCTTAAAAGTCCCGAGTTTGATGTAAATGCTCCAGCAGTCGATCTAGACACCCCTAAGGGGAAGTTTAAATTTCCAACAATAAAAAAGCTCCACATTGGCAGTTCAAAAGTAAAATCTCCCGATCTCGATGCTGACGTTCATGTACGTGACCTGAACTTGTCTGCCCCCAAAGTCGATACACCTAATGTCGATTTGAGTTTGCCCACAGGCGAGGTTGATGTTGGAACTCCAGATGTCAGTGTGGATGCTCCCAAGAGTCGTCTCAAATGGCCTTTCACACGATCAAGTACAAAGGACGCAGGCAAGGATGTCGTTGATGTCCCCAGCCTTGACGTCAGCAACGATGCAGAGATAAACCTTCCAAAGTTTAAGACGCACCGACTTCCTAACTGCAACATCGACAACGTCCTCCAAGAGGTTACCGGGTTCGAGGTGAACTTCAGTTCCACAGAACCAGAGACAGAAACATCCAAGCCAGTCCCTTCAACCCCCTGGATTAAGCCTTCATGGAAATCGACTCCTACATCTGGTGGTGCCAACAAGCAGACGAAACCCATCGACATCAGAGAAAGGCTACAGCTTTTTAAGGCACGTTCAATAGGTGACGTCACAGCACCCTCTGTGGACAACTTGCCATTGAGCCTTGAACTTGCAGAGGCTTCACCACTATTCAAAAAGGGAACATTTAAAGTAACAAACTCTGATTATGACAAGGACTACCCAGACGTAAACCCAGATAACGAGCAGGACAAACTTTCGCGGAGTCTTGACAAAATGCTCGGTTTGACTGACAATAATTAGACTACTTCGCAATACTAAAAATCATTTTCGAGGACTGACGTGCAAACCAAAAGTGGCAATGAAGGTGTGATGTAATTTCAGAAACTGTGTAGAAGACCACAAGAATTAGCCATAAACTTTAAAAAAGGAAACCATGTACCTACTTTGGTGAAGTCTTTATAAACAGGAAAATGTGTAATTATTTCTGTATAAAGTGCCATTATAGTATAATATAGTATAGCATATTTATATAGTATAGTATATTTATATATTATATAGTATATAGTATACCATATAGCATATTTTGCAACAAATTAAATGAAGGACAATTGTGCAATTAAATGTTTTTTATGCTATGTATTCATAAAATACTGTTGTTGGAAAAACTATAGTCTACTAATACTAATTACAATACTGTCTAAACTGAACCTATATATCGCTATATTTCTTTCAATAAATCTCATTTATAACAGATTGTTTTACTCCTTTTCTATTGTCTTAAACATAAACAAACCCACTAGTGACCACAATATGAGTTTTTCCACACGGGCTAGAACACAAAGTCTAAATTTGCCCGATACACTTTACACCTGATTTTATGCTTAACTGTGGTGAGAGTATCAATTAAACGTTTAAAACTTTTGGAACAATTAATGATACAGTGAGCCATATGTTATGCAGTGCATTGTGGGTATTGTAGTCTAATCATTTATTAATGTATTTGCCTACACACTTACTCCAGTTCAGGGTTGCAGGGGGCCCACAGAGTAAACACACACACACAAAAACAGACTCATGCTGATTTGTTCTAATGCGAGCCTCTGGAATGTGAGAGGAAACCAGAGTACTGGGGGGAATCCCATGTACAAACAGGGACAACAGGCAAGGACAAGGAGACAAGGACAGGGCTAACCATTCCTCGGCTGGTTCGGCTGTCTGATATGTCAACCCACCACCTCGGTGACCTGCGACTGTGACTCTTGCCAGCCCAGGGCCCCTGGTCCATGGGGATGAAGGCCACAGACCCTTTCCCCAGCAAGGAAAAAGTGAGGACAAAATGTGGAAGTTCCACAGAAAATACACAAAGACACAATGGAGCCCACTCACACATTACAATTGTGTCCTTGTAGCTATGTTAGAGGTATATCTCGAACCTGAAGCTAAAGGAGGAACAAAAGAGGCAGTGTACATTTTGAGAACCGTTGGATGAATAATGAACTAAAAGCGTCCCAGTGACTGTGTAATTAATCAGCCGATTCCCTGTGCATGGCGTTTATACAGGATGGAGATTCTACAGATGAACGTGGAATTAAAAGGGGAACCCTCTCGAGTTCTGTGGGGGGAGGGAGGTATAGTACTGTGCAAAAGTCTTAGACCACCATTAGATTTGTATTTTTTGGCAATGGTCATACATGATATTTTATCAACGATTGGACCCAAAAATCAAACTTGGATTCCCATCACTCCATAATCCTCGTTTCCAACAATCTCCATCCCCATCTTTGTGCGCTGTAGCACCTCTTGGCCTTTTCACCTTGTTCCCCTTCTGAACGAATGGTTTATTGGCTGCTACCCTTCCAAAAAAGCAATCCTGATCAAGCTTCTTCAGACTGTAGAAGGCTCTAATTGGCATCCTGGTAAAGAGTAAGCTCCATATTCTAAAAGAGACTGATAAATACTTACTGCTGCTAATTTTTTTAGTCTAGTTTAATGGTGGCTTTAGACTTTTGCACAGTACTTCAGAAGTAGGGGTGTCCCGATCCGATATTGATATCGGATATCGGTCCGATATCATCCAAAAAACGAGAATCGGATTAATATCG
>JAVSBU010349949.1:0-10129 GCA_033118015.1 Loricariichthys derbyi
ATTATGGAGGACTGCGGAAAATCCACATTTTTATTCGCAGCTCGTTTGCAAATGGCACTGTGACAGCACCTTAAGCAATGAAGCCAAAGCAGTGGACGGATTTGAAAGCATTACAGTAACCATAGTCTGGGTGTTTGTTATGAACTCAAAATGGCGCCCATTAAGAGACATGTTTATGAAGTGGATTTCAAACTCACGGCTATAATATACGCAATAGTAGATGGAAATAGAGCACTAATTAATCAATGGTGTGGAAGTGGAGAAAGCACGAAGATGATTTGCACCAAACACCAAGATTAAATAAAGAAGACCAAACGCTATGAGTTTCAGAGAGAACTAAACGTGATGGCCACAGTTAGTGAACGTTATAGAGCAGAGAACAGCAGGTAGAAGCGTCTCTACAGTCTCTGTTTGACTCTATTCAAACTTTCACGCAGGACTCAGATAATAAGAGAGATCTCCAGACAAGCTAAAACATGCAGATCCAGATATGGACATGTATTGCTGCTGAAATCACTCAACTGTTTACCTCAGACACTAAGAATGATGGATTTAATGGATTTATGGAGGAGGAATGAACTAATAAAACATGTAACCATGGCTTTTGTAACCATGTTCAGCTGTGGTGTCTCAAAGGCATATGAGATGGACCATCACACAAGACAAGGCAAAACCACATGGTACATACATTACAAAGACATAGCTGTGGAACAAGAGGGTACTGATATTGGACTGGCCTGCCTGCAGTCCTGACCTGTCCCTAGTCGAGAATTTGTGAAGAATTTTAAAAAATGAAAAGTGCAACAAATCCTAATGTTGCAAACCTTCAGACTGACACGCTTTATCATTTGTTATCCCCAGTGCAAAATTATTTTAAATGTTGTGAGAAGCAATGGCAACATTACAATTAAATGCTTTATTGTACCAACTATTTTGGAAGGTGTTGCAGGTGTGAAATGCAGGAATGGATGTATAATAACATATGAAATTAAGCTGACCAGATAAAAAATGAAATTTCCTGATTTCCATAGGGCCACATTAATGAAAACTTTGTAAAAAGCAAACTATGAGTAAAGTACACATAAGATGGACCTCCCTGAAAACTCTCCTGCAGATTCACAAATGCTACATAAACACCAGATTTCTTAGTAGAATGTGTATATGTTAATGATTACCAATCATTCCAAATTAGGCATGTTTGCATTTTCCTTCATAATTAGCATACAATTACCATAATCCACACCAACAGATATCACATAACCATTGTATAATAAAGCCAGTGCACTGGGGAACACAACAAAAATCCTCCAAATGTCTCAGAAAAAGGGAAGAAAAAATATCTATTCTGATCCAGAAAACAATGTTTTATTAATCAGAGTACATTCAAATTCTACACCTTTTATTTTCAAGAGTCCACATTGGTGTGATTCCAAAAAGCAGTGGCTTTACAACAAATTACATGTGGGCTATATTAATAAACCAATGATCTTCTTGCTCTTATCTTTTCTTACCTGAGCCAAGAATGTCTTATAACACCATTCTCCAAACATCTGCTGGATGAGCTGCATCCACTTGTGCATCATATGTAGGCTTTATTTAAAATTTAATTTTACATACAACGGTATTTACAGTATATCAAACTAAACATAGAATACACAAGTAAAAATGTATCTTGAATATGATGATATATTTATCATGCATTTGTTTTTAAGTATATTCAACCATCAATGTCTCACATTATTACAGATGTGTGCTTTCTCCCAGCGAGACTGTTTATGCCAGAGGAGAGCTGAGCACCTCTCTCCCTCCACAGTACTGAACCACAATTGTTTAAAAACAATAATTTGAATAATAATTTTGGCCAAAATTAACAGCCAGCAGAAAACACATCACACTGATAAAAAATGAAATCACAAGGATCTTTTGAGCATCAATTATTGGGAAAATATAAAAAAAAACCTATGTCCATTAGGATCCATGCCAGATCTGCTCCGATCAGCACATTCAGTCTGTCGTGGAGCAGACGTCACAGCTAAACCCAGCGAGGCAGCCACGTCCTCCGCATACATGGCAAGCGATTGTTGACGCAGAATTAAGCCTCGTAGATTGGGTTGAGCTGGCACCGGCTATAGAAGGATCAACATGGAAGCAGTTCATCATGGCGCCATTATGGAGGTAAGCACCGGCGGTGCACGCTGATGCTTCGCAGTTGGCATTGCATGGGTGGTGTTGGTATCGACAGTTATTTGCGACGTGCTATTTCAGTATCTCTATCTACTAGGTACATCGCCAGCTGGTGCATCACATCTGTGTATGCTGTGTGTTTCGTATTAAGCATGACAGGTTGGACACCACAGCTTTGCTTTCTGGAACCAGAGGAGGTGAGGGATGTAGGTACCGCCCTTCCATTGAAGAGCGAGGGCAGTGTAAACATGGAGGCTTGAGGTATGGTAGGGTTTAGCATGATAGAGTAGGGACAGATAGCTTTCCCTCTGCGCCACCCGGACCCTTTTGGCCCATCCTCCCATCCTGCGTCCCCGTGTGGTCATCCAGTCAGTGATGAACTTACAGGGTCCACATGGGGAAGCCCGCAGGAGATGATAAATCTGCAGGTGGGTTACTGCTTTGGCTTGAGCCCTCACTACTGCCCCCCATGCCTCGCCTTTGTCCCCATGGTTGGCCGGTACCCAGGCCGTAAAATGGGGGCCACACAATGTGGTTGGCCGGCTTGATACACTGGCTGTAAAACCGGGCCCATTTCACCTCGGACGTGTCCCAGTCGTCTCCGTGCAGCCTGGCCCTGTCGGCCCTAGGGGAGCACACAGTAAGGCTTATTTTGGGTTTAGTTTTCTCATCTGCTTGTGTTTTGCTTACGTTTTTTGAGTTGCCTTATGTTTTGTTAAAAAAAGCCTACCATTATTCATGAAGCTGTCTGCACATGGGTCCTCTATTACTAGGTCTCTAGTAATACACTAATAAATCTCTATGATAACTAAAGACGAACAGCTCAAGATCGACCATTTCAGCTCTGTTCTAATGAAGCAATCCACATTAATTAACTTGCTACCTGAACAAGTGGCCTAAACAGAGTGCTTGTTGAGTGTAATTTTGTTTACATTTTTATGTATTATAGAATTATTTAGTGAGTGCTTTAATTCAATTACAGTCATGTCTAATGACACTTGGTGTCTTTCAGACATTAAGAACATTTGCATGATCATGACCATGTGTAAATTTTGTTTGTACGTACTTACAGCTTGGGACTATGTACATTTTCATGAATGCAGCAATTTACACACAATTTTACACACAAATTTGTTCTGCTCGTGTTTCATTTAATGAGGTCCACACTGTCTGCAATGAAATTAAAGTCAACATAGGCTAAATATAAGAAACACTGCAATTTCTTTAAAAAACATCTCAACTCTTTCTCATTTGAGGTTGTACCTTTTTGCCAGTGATCATCATCTGTCAGTGTTGCAGGTAATTACATGACTGTAGCTAATTCTTAATGAGTTTGTCTGAAATAGCTATAGTGAAAATTGTCTCATTGTCATATTTTGGCCATAAATGCAGTGCAATAACATGTAATAGTATCACTCACTGTTGATTCATCCCTGCTGATTTGGCAGAAACTGAGGCAAATCAGCAGAATATCCATTTCACAGACAAAAACATCCATTTCACAGCATATAATATTTAATTTTATTTAATTTTGGGAATTGCAGTTTTTCTAGGTGTCCAGGTCCTGCTGTGATTAAAGCAAGAACTGTTTTACTTAATTCTTCTGTTTAATGCATGTTTCTCATGAAATGATAATCTAATCCCATGTCACTCTCATTCTTATTATGCCTGTTCTATGTTTTTCATGACTGGGTTATGCTGATCCATTCAACATGCAGGACAGAAAAGCATACTCTAGAGCTGTCTGTTTATTAACAGCATTGCTAGTGAGAAACTACTGTGTTATTATACAGTGGGTACAGAAAGTATTCAGACCCCTTTAAATTTTTCACACTTTGTTTTATAGCAGCAAATTGCTAAAATCAAAAAAGTTAACTTTTTTCTCATTATTGTACACTTAGCACTCCATTTTGACAGAAAAAAAAAACAGAAATGTAGAAATTGTTGCAAATTTATTAAAAAATGAAAAACTGAACAAAGAAGGAATGAAGAGAAGGAAAGGGAAAGAAGAGTAGAGTTTATAGAAACTGTGGATCAGGAAGTGGGAAAGATAAGTGAGAATGAAGTTTGCAATGCTTTGAAAAGGATGAAGAAAGGGAAGGCATTTGGACCTGATGCTAATATCTTAGTTTTATCTTTTATAGACATATAGACAATTCAAAGATGTTTTATTATAACCAGGCACAACCAGGGAATATACATAAAACATAAGACAAAAGTAAAACAAATTATGAATAACATTTTTTAATTAAAAAATGTTAACTCACCATTTATGTGAGCTCTGGGCATGCTTGCCAAAGATAAATTAGCCGTATGCTGGGGTTATGCTGGTGCATGTGTCTCTAGCATCTAGGATAATTTCTCCCAAGTGAAAAATGTCTTCCCCTGTGCAGTAATATTAACTGAAGCTGCAGACTTTTGAACTTGCCCCTGACTGTGTCATTTAGTTCTTTCAAAGTTATCCACTTCCTGCATATAAGGCCACAATCTAAAATTTTCACAATACCTCGGGCTGCTTCATAGCATTTTTGCTAACATCTCCCAGCTTATTATACCCCATTGCCAATGAAAGTGTATTTGATGTCATATCTTTGGTTGTGGAAAAAAAAAGTTTTGTTTATGTTATCTGATTCTTGTATATGAATGCTAGTCACACATTGTTTAAGAAAACACCACCCAAACTAATCAATAGAAAATGGTATGCACACATCCTACTTACATATGCATCAGTGGCTGGCCGTCAGGGTCTCCAGAGCCTCTGTTGGCCTGAAAATATCTGAATCACAAACTGAGGTTAATTATATTTTGTCCATGAATACTTATTAAATAATTCCAAATGACCTGTCCAATTCCTTTCATAGCTTTTCTAATGGTTGTGTTGCTTCCAGACATGTTTTTTCGTATTAAAGTATTTAACCAATCACCTTTCAGTCATCATCATTTCCAGGCAGGGTTAAAGTTAAAGAAGTCTGCCCAGAGGCCTTCACAAACTGTTCTGCAGGCCCTCTAACACTAATAAATGGCAATGAAACTGTTGCTTCAACCAATCAGATTTTGAGTTCTGTCACTAGGGCCTTCTAACAGGTGTATATCAACATCACTGTATTCCGACCTGGATAGGATTGGATAGGATGGGGTAATAGCTATTTTGTCATGCCACAATGGCTGAAGGAGGAGAAGAAATAGATTTGGTGGCAGATTTACTTTCCAGGCCATTTTCAAGATGGACCTTTCAAGAAAAGCTGGACATTGCTAAGAAAGGTCAGACATCTCCTATAGCTACCTAGCCTGTCCCAACCAGGAAGAGGATTTGTCCATCACTTTCAGTGGTACCCCTGGTTCACAGGGTCTGAGGAACATTGCAAATTGTATTGCTGGGAGTGCTTGTTATTTGCCACTAATCGACGTGGTGCTTGGAGCCACACTGTGTTTATAAATTTGACTTGCCAAACCAAGGCAGCAATGAGACACCAAAACACTGCCAGACACTTATAAGCAGTGGTGCTTTCCAAAACTTTGGGGAAAACCAGAGTGGACCTACAGCTGAACAAGCAAGTGTGTAGGGAAACGGAGCTCCTCTATCGTACGTATAACCTTTACCAAAGAGTAAAATAACTGTTTTTGAGGAAAGAATGGAGGATGGATTTTGTTTACAATAATCAGAATTTTTGGTGAGTAAAATGTTGCAATTTTCCTAAATAATATTGCAGGTTTATGAGGTTATTATTGATGTTTTTTATGTGTGTCGTGGCTGTAGCTGTTCACCCATGGTTTGTCTATTCAATAAGGCATTTGTTGTGGCTACAGGAGTTTTGTATCTGTGATGCAATGGCTCCTTATACTGTATTTCTGCAAATTAAGATGGTTTTTATAACCATAAATTAGTTTTTGATGGGCGGGTTGATTCAGACGGCACACTACTGAAGGCCTAGGTGTGAAAAACACAGTCTACCACTGATATGCATAAGTGCATTCACATTTACATAAAGTCTAATTTGATTCCAACAACTCCTTCTTGGTGTGTTATTTTATCATTGTTTAGTCAATGAGCATACAGTAGTGGTTGAAGTGTTGTGAACCCTTTAGAATTTTCTATATTTCTGCATAAATATTACTTTTTACTTTTGTTTTTCACACCTGAAAAATGGCAGCAATCAGACATTTCTGTTTGTGTGTATATTTTTTTTTTTGGTCAGTGAATGTATATACATTAAATAGACACTTTTTCGAGACACCAACCTAGTAGCATGATGGATCTCCTTTGGGCCTTCAGAACCACAGCAAACTGTCATGGCATAGATTCCACTAGGTATTGAAATTGTTTTGCAGGATTACTGACCCATGCAGAAAGAATACCTTCTCACTGTTACTGCAAATAGATGGAGGAACTGATATTCTCTGAACAGCCTGTTATTTCTCAATTGAATTAAGACCTGGGGAATGCAAAGGTGAAGGAAGCAAGGAATCCTTGTTGTCATGTTCCTGGAACATGTGGCATTGTGCATTGTCCTGCTAAAAGTGTCCTACTACCCTGGGTAAACAGCTCCCATTAAGGGATGAGCTTACATAAGCTCTACTGTCCAAACTGTCCACAAGTAACAGAGGACCCAGGAATTGCCAAGAAAACATTTCCCACATAATTACTCCGCCACTACCAACCTGACCTGTTGACACCTGACTTTCCCTTTTCCCTTAGACAGCAACAGCATTTGAACTGGTCATCTTCTGTTATAACTCATCCATGCTAAGGTTTGTTTGAGACATTAGCTGTATCACCAATTCGTCCCGTGAGCAACACAAGTTAGTAAGTGACATTTTTTACATTTTCAGAAAAGAGCCTTTGAAAGTCTGAAATTGCCTGAAAAATCATATAATTTTTTCACAATTTTTCAGGATGTTTGCAGCAAAATGAATGTGTATGAAATGATTTTTCAGGCAATTTCAAACTTTCAAAGGCTCTTTTCTGAAAAATGTAAAAATTGTCACTTATGACCTTGTGTTGCTCATGGGACGATATTAGGATCCACGTCAGGTCTGCTCTGATTAGCACATGCAGTCTGTCATGTAGCTTATATCACAGCTGAACCCAGAAAGCCATCCACATCCTGCACATGCGTGGCAAGCGATCACGGACGCGAAATCAGGTATTGTAGATTGGGTTCAGCTGCCATGGTTACAAAAGAGCCACGGCAAATCAGTAGGGCACGGGCCATTATTTGTAAGGTAAGACTTTTTACACCTGTTGGCTCTGAAACCGCGCTGGTTTTGCTGTGGCCTTGTGTAGCTGGTGTAGTTTTAGACAGGGCTTTTAGTAATAAGCGGTTTAACTTCTTATATGTGCTAGGCACGTCCTGAGCTGGTATAATGGATCCCACATATACTGCACAATCACGGAATGTGGAGCAGGTGCATGCACCAGCCTCACTCATGGCGCCAGAGAAGGTGAGGGATGAAGATACCACCCTCCCTTTGTAGAGGAAGGGTGGAGTAAAGCCAAGAGGCTTGAGGTAATTGTCAGGGTGTTAGTGTAGGGAGAGCCAGCTGCATCTCTGCACTGCCAGGACCCCGTCAGGTCCCTGCGTCCCTATGTGGTCTTCCAGACAGTGCCGGACTTAAAGGGTCCACATGGGAAAGTCATTTGATTCCGCAGGTGGGTCAGCACATGGTCTATGCCCTCACTACATGCCATCCCTCCCTCAGGCCTCCCCTTCCTCCCAGTGGTTGGCCAGATCAGTACACCAGCCATAAAACCAGATCCCCTTCACCTTGAACGTGTCCTCGTCATCTCCGCACACCCTAGCCACTTCGGCCCTTGGGTGTGGAGGGTAAGGATTGTTTTTAGTTTCGTTTTTGGTTTTGCTTTAGTCGTTTTGCTTGTCTTTTCCTTAGTTGCCTTATTTTATGTTCAATAAAGCCTACCTTTATTCATGAAGCATGTGGGTCCTCTGTTCCACCTCGGCCTCCCACATCATGACACCAATGTTGTATTTGGCTGCAGTTTGCTTGACTAAGTACTTCACTATTCATCAGAGTGATTCTTGACATCCACTTCTGACCCCTTTTGTCAACAAGTTGCTTATGTTTTGCTGGATAGTTTTCCTCAATCATGCTCAGTACACTCTGAACACCTTTGCCTAAGAAAGCCCCACAAGGTTGGCAGTTTGTGAAATACTGGCCCTGGCTACTCTAACACTCATGACTATGCCTCATTCAAAATCACTAAGCTCACTTGATTTTCCCATTCTAATGTGAATTCACTGTAAAACGTATCCACAGAAAACTATACTCCACTCCAGTGTTAGTTGAAAGGACAGGTGTCTCTAATAAAATGGCCACTAAGCATATGTTTGTCATTATTTTAATTGTCTTGAATTTTATTTTCACCTGTTTACATTTTTTTTTACATTTTTGGATAAACATCTACAAAGTTATGCTTCTGTAATCCAGTGATACTGAGTCTTAAAAGGCTAATAAAGAACTGGTGCAGCACTTAAATATACCTTTTTAAGTTCTCATATTATGAAAGTTGTCAATAAAATATCTGCTCAGAGGAAAAGCTTCAGCCTCTGTGGCGCCTCAGGCTTATGCAGTATCAACAATACCAGTCAATCAAAAAAGCTCCATTTGGCAACATCAATGGATGGACGTTATCTCAGAATCTAGCTTCTAAGAAAAAAACTATATGTTTATGCTTGAAGGATGGAAAAAGGAATTCAACCAAAGGAAAGACATGAAAAGAAAGGAAAATATATTATAACAGTCTTCGTTTTCTGACAATAAAATAGCTTTTTAAGGTTTAAAGGTTCAGTACTGGAATATGCTGGACAAAAAAGTATGCTTTGGATCTATGAACTTTTTTAACATTGCATTTTAATTAGCATTGTTCTAAAATACAAATCAAATGAAAATTTCCACAAAAGTTCAACAAATTATTATTTGCTACACAAATGTAGGATGTAGGATATTTCAGTCATATTTCAGATGCGTATTTCAGTCATAACTTTGCCTGATTTGGATTGTCTTGCTGAAAAATGTAAGGACATCCCTGGCAAGGTTTTGTTTTCAATGCAGCTTAGGTTGCTCTAACATTTCAGTGTGCTTTTCTGTATTAATGACACTATCACAGAAGTATATGACCTTTGCCAAGAGCACTGAGAAAAACACCATACCATAACAGACCCTGCCATTTGGACTTGTTGCTGATAATAGAGTGGATGGTCCTTTTCCTCACTGGTCTGGAGCACATAGCACCCATTTTTTCCAAAATGGAATCTGGAATACTGATTCATCTGGCCACAATACACATTTCCAATGTGTGTCAAAGTCAAATTTATTTGAATAGCGCTTTTTACAATGGAGCATTTTCTCAAAGCAGCTTTAAAACTTGTGTAATTCCCAATTTGAGCAACAGTAGCAAGGAAAAACTCCCTAAACTTTAATAGGAAGAAACCTTGGGAGGACCAAGACTCAAATGGACCCATCCTCCTTGGGCTTAAAGGTATAGGTACAGTCGGTTTACAGAAACTCATTAAAACATACAAACAAAAACCATCTGGAAAATATAAATTCCCAAAGTTCAGTAGAAAAAGTCAGTCCTGAATATTATGTCCCTAGCGTGAAAATTTCAGCGCAAAATGTTTTCATCTGACTGAAGGATGGAGAGAGTCACTGTTCTCAGCAGTCTGAGTATGGAGCATGGTGGGGATGGTGGTTAAGAACTGCTTGTTGGAGATGAGGCAGAAGAGCATCTCGATGCTGGACCAGGATGGATGAACACCAAAGTACGAGCTGCACCAGGCACTGGAACACAGACTCAGAGAGAAAAGAGAAAATGTAGTTAGTTATTGTAAAAAGTACAAAATCTATTTACAAAAATAAAGATTTTGTACCATTAAGTGCAGCATGAAACTCTGGCAGCAGTAACTATGGCAGCATAGCTAAAAGG
>JAVSBU010349958.1:0-16940 GCA_033118015.1 Loricariichthys derbyi
ACAGTCCAGTTCTTTTTCTCCACAGCCCAGGTAAGACTTCTGATGTTGTCTCTGGTTCAGGAGCAGCTTGACATGAGAACTGAATTTCTAAGTATGGAACTGATAAAATGGACAATGAGTTTAGAACCAAGAATGTGTAACTAATAAAGTGATTGGTGAATGCAGGTGTTCATTGAACATGCCAGTTTCAAATCACAGGTGTAAAGGTACTGGATTATTAACCCAAATGTTGGCGGCTCAGGGTCCAGCACTGCCAAGCTGCCATATTTGGGCCCTTGAGCAAAGCTCTTTGCTCTGAATTTTTGACTGAACTCTGAACTGATCTAACTGCTGGGCGAATCATAATGTGGTTTAACTAATCTTGACTCAATCATGCTAACCCCATAAGTAGATCTCCGCAAGTGTGCCCTTATGTGTCTATTCTGAGAGGTGACATTTTTCTGAAGAATATGACTGCAAGTTGTAAACTCATTCGCAGAACAAGCTGCAAGCCTGACCTGTTAGAGCAACGATTTTGCCTCCGCATAAGCAAGGAACGCAAGTTACACGCACAAGGAGTGTAGCATTCTTAAAAACTACAATCAAACAAATTGCATTTATTTTAGTTTGACCTATTGCTTCTCCTTTTTGGTAGCAGCTCTCTAGACTGCAAAGGAGGAAATGTTGACACGTTCATCAGGCAGTAGACCAAATTCGACGAAAAACCAAATCAGCCCGCGTGATCATGGCATACTTCCTTTGTGTGCAGCCTCTAAGAACACGCTGTCCTCAATGAAGCTTTGAGTATTACACAATGCTCGTGTAGAAGTAGAATTGCATGTATCAGAGGATTAACTAGGCTAGATGACTGAACTGGAGGGATGAAGTGATGTCAATGGGAATGTTTAAATTCAAAATGAATCCTCTGGCTGGGCTTTATTATATGATATACAACATACAACAAGTTCTGACAACAATGCACACAAACATCTAACATCATATGTAACTAAATGCTATAATTTAAATCTTAATGCATTTTATTTTTGTATATCAGTTGCAATTCAAACTAATTTTACTTGGAAGTGTTATATAAGCCTTTTGTAGTATACTGTGTTAAGACAGGATAGGGAATTGTTGCATAGTAACAACACTTTTGTTGTGGACCTACCTTTTGATGGAAGGTATTTCAGTAATAAAGCATGTTCAAAATGAAATTTAGGACTTCTTTGATATATTTTGTTGTAAAAAAAAACTTTTGCGTAAATGCAATAGACCATAAGGTCATATGTTATCTATTGTAATGATATACGGCACTCGCCTTCGGTTTTTACCTGCAATCAAATTACAGCTGTGTTGTTATTTGCAATAACACACTTCCTCTCATGTTCTGTTGCTTAACCTTTTGAACTTGGATAAAACATTTTAACAGTACACAAGTAATTGCTGTGTTGTATCCTCAAAGTTGATCCCATTTCTTTCACATTTTTTCACTCAAACGAACCAGTTCTTAACTGGCAACCTTAGCAGCTCCTACATTGGAACCATATTCAACTGAAACCACCTTGGAGCTGTGACATTTCCTAACACATCTTAACCGACTCAAGTTCTGTAAAATGAGCTGCAACTATGAATCAGTGGTCTGAAGACAAAATAACCAAATTACCACTATGTCTCATGCTAAAAGCGGAATATTAATATACTGAACATGTGTATCTCAATGCAATATTCCATTAATACCCATGATTACTATCGCATTTATGAGTATCTAAATAGTACCAGCCTTATCAACCATTTTATGTAGAGATCTCTATGTGCTATTGGTCTACACTTTCCTGTTTTCCTGCAGACAGCTCAATGTACAGGATCATTACAGATATACAGTACTCTGCAAAAATAATAATGGAGTAATGGTGTAATTACCATATATAACATTGTCGACTACTGGACCCAAACATTTAAAACTTTGATTTGTCACTCCATAATCCTCTTTTCCTAAGATCTTCATTCCAGTCTTTGTAAACTGTAGCACATTTTAGACTTTTCACCCTGTTTCCCTTCTGAAAAAGTGGTTTCTTGCCTGCCACCCTTCCAAAAACACCATTCCTGATCAATCTTCTGTAGAAGGTGCTGCTATTGCGCAAGTGTAAGGGGAGATCACACTAACTACTTGACACTGTAACCTATAGAAGCTGTTAATTTTTAGATTTTTATTATAATTGGTTATATTTTAATTAAAAAACTGAGAAGTAATTATAAATGGTCATTGTACCATTGCTAAAAACATATATCTAACCTAACGGTGGCCTAAGACTTTTGCCCAGTACTGTAAATAGACTGTTACCATCAGAAATCAATACATTCATATAAATGCCTTAGAATCTATTTCTGACAGCTAGAGCTAGTTGAAACATTTAGACATTATTTTACATTAACATTAAGTTTATTTCTCTCTAAGGCATTCTTATTAAGAGCAACTTTAAACAGATACAACTTTACATTGCAAGCAACTGTGGATTAGAGGCCTCTTGTTCAAGGACCAAAGGTGTTGGTCTGCAGTCCACTAAGCCCTTACAATTGTAATACAGTTATGCACTGTTTAATATCTGCATTAAGTTCTGTGAAACAGGATGTTAACCAAAATGTACAATGATCAGAAATTGCTATTGTCATATAGTAGATTAGATAATTTGCACATAGGGTTTTTATTTAACAAATAGTATTAATCAAAACAATATGAAAACATTTAGTATAGTAATATACTGTACAACACAGTACTTCATATCTTTGTATCTTTTATAAAACCTGAAACACTTTGGTTTGCTCATACTAGTTTTCTGTCATTCAGACGCAAATAAGACGTATATGAGAAAGATCTTTATTTCCCGTTATAATTCTTAAGACCTAGGACACTAAACTGAACAGATGTTGATCAGATGGCCGATGAATGGCATGTACCTGTAATTGTCTAGAAGACTACCTTTGTGATTCGTTTATCCTTCTCTGTACTTTACAACCCTATATTCTGATTACGTAATGATTTGGAACGTAAAATGTTGAAAAGCTGGCTGGTTTGTAAAGAGTATTACCAGTTCCCTGAACCAACGGCAGCACCGTGTCACCAGAAACAGGGTAGGTAAGGGTGAGGTGGAAACTCCTGAAATAAGAATCAACATCAAATAGCATGAAGTTTATTGTAGTGAAAGAAAGTGGAATATTAACACATATAAACATACAGACATCTGTAATGTACAAGTGTCATAGGTATCGAAAAAGTGCTGAAAGAAGCTATGCAGAAATGTAAAGAGAAACACATTTAATCTTAATAGAGTATTTTTCTATTTACATAGCTTCATGCTGGTGAAATAATTACTTTAGAATGTTAAATAGCTTTTAGAAATGGAAAAACAAACCTTGCACTAAAAAAAGTTTGTCTAAAGATTAACTAGTAACATTTTGCAAGTGAGTTTTGCAAGGTAGCTAGCCATCAAATTTCCAAGTTCACTTTTCAAGATAACAAAAAAGTAGGACTTGTAGTAGCTCTAAATTAATTTAGTAAACACCACGTCATGGCTTAATCCTTCACTCCAGCAAAATAGTGCGTGTTGCCTTGCTAATCTTCCAGTCCCAACTTGTTCTATTTCACAAACCGCAAGTAAGAGAAGTGCACTGAGGAAATACTGTACAGCCAAGTGCTTAAACCATTTACACATAAGACTCTTTTGCATAGGATAACTCCTCAAACACAGGCTGACTGCACCTACGGGTGAGTTTCTGAATCCTGGTGCAGCCCACTGACTCTGACATGGCTCTCTGTCTGAATGAGTTCTGCTGTGGAGAGACCAACTCTTCATTTGAGGAACTTAAAAAATTTTGGCAAGTGTTCTGGATGTTATCATTCATGGAGATGGGATGGACCCTTCTGCCCAAGTCTCTTGCCTTCTGGACAGTCATGGCTCGATATTCCGGAGGTGCTGGCAGAACTCCGGACATTACAGCCTGCTCGTAGGACGGCGGCTGCCCGGGGTCTCGACGGTCCACGTGTTCAAAGACTTCGACGGCGGACAGCGGGCGCTGACGCCTGACTGACTCGTCTAGTACCTCCACTTCATTCTGAGAGTCCTCCTGGAGCGTCTCGCACGGTGCCTCCGATTTTTTCGAGCTTCCCCTGGTGCTGGAGAAACTTCCCAGGCTCTGGGTTCTTTTAAATGGAAACGAACGCCGTGAATCGGACTCCATCTTGAATTTCACGCTGAGAGAATTCTGTTTTTCCAGCTGGGTTTTTCGTGGGCTGGAAGGGGAGGGCAAAGGAGAGCTGGCAAAGACTGAACTCTCTGAAACGTTCGAGTTGGCACTTTCCAGAGAACAAGACGAGGAGCAGGAGAAAACTGCAGCGTCTAAGCTGAGACTCCCTGCTGTCTTCCTGAGTGAAGGCTGGAACTGTCTCCTCTGCTGCTGCAGGAACGAGTCCTCCGACGTTTGCTTCTTCAGCGGTTGTTCCTCGTACGTGCGGGCCGAGGAACAGTCGTCGTGACTACGCGCCAGGAATCGGAGACTCGCCATGTCATTTGTTGGAAAAATCGCAGGCTCTGAGCAGCGCCGGTCAACAGATTTGATGAAAGTTTCATAGATGTCTTCCGAAGAGTGAGAATGATCACTTGGGAGATGGTTTCGGCGCTGAGGATTTCCATCCTGAGAATGACCCATGGCCTCTCCGCTCTCGCCGTCTCCATCTGGGTCGGTGCTATCATACGCCGAGTCGTGGTGGTGCAAGGACGTTTCTGTGTGAATCAAAGGATAAGACTTAAGCGTGTGGACTTCTCATTTCTAAACGGTCTTTGCACTTTCGTATTCTTTGCAACACTAATGCTGCAATTACGGATGAATTTCATGTACTTACAACACAATTACAACACAAAAGCTTAAACTGTAAAGGCAGTTAAGGCCGTTACACAGCACGTGTGGTTTTTTTGTCTGATTTATCAGACAACACGAAATTATTAGGAGCTTGTATATCACCATGTTTGATTTTTGAAACAGCAAACGTTCAACCTCATTTTATTTGCACTATATTTGATTATTTGCAGACATCCACTGGTGTCAAAAACTGAAAAATCAATCACTTCTGGTGTTCGCATAGCAACAACTAAGACGGTCAAGTGTGGCTGTCAAGATTGAACAGCAAATACCTACTTTCAGTTAGGATTAATTGTGGAATTTGTCATTTGAATAAAGTGGACCGTAAACATGAATAATGCACACAAATTTTTTTTTTTTGGTTTATGTACATGGCTTTACTTACCAGAATTATCTCCCAAGTCCTCTTGCTCTGGGTCTCCAAGAAGAGTAGTGACCTTCTCGCCAAAGAATTCATAGCATTGTTCAATCAGGAACTGAGTCAAGCTGTTCACCTAAAATCCATAAAAGTACGTATAACCTTTAGTGTTATAAATAGAGCACTGAGTAATTATGTATGCTTAAAGGAAAATGAGAATTTATTTACATATTGGGGCTTTCCCAGGTCTAACATGTTTGATCTGACTCACGAATAAGGTTAAATAACAAAACAACACTGTAGCAATGTTATTATGTTATTATTCTTAATGTGCTGTAAGTGTTATATGAAATTCAGGTCTAGTTCACATAGGGCTTTTTGTTATAGTGCAGGTTGTAGTTTACATTACATTACAGATGTACATTCAGTTTTACTCGAGGAGTTTTACTTCTAACCTGCAAGTTCTGTTTGATATTTGGGGAGTAAATTATTAATACAATGCACATTGTGCATTGTGCATGTCTATCAAACTCGTTCACGCAGAAATACTGCAAAACCCAATGCTGCACACCTCTGTACATATTTCAGCTGCTGATCTGATATGGCCGTGATATGCATCTGATACAGAGCAGATTATTTCCTGTCAGTAAAGATAAACAGCAGTCTAATTTGTACAATTGTTTCTCTGGCACGATCTCCTAATGTTTGAATTTTCACTTTTGAGCAAACAAAATATTTGCCTTAGTAAAAACTAGAACACTGTGGTTTTGCATGCATCAGAAATCCCACTTTGATCTTTAGGCGCTTAGTAAGAGTGAGAGGACAGGTGTCGAACCTTTTCGAACGTGGTCACATCCAGTGACTGGTTGCTAAGTTGCAGCAGGGTGGGAGCCAGGCAGATGGCCAAGTTTTTGGGTTCCATTTTGTTCTTTTCAGATTGCAGGATGATGTGGTGCAGCACACAGAGCAGGTACTGCAGAAGGACACTGTTGGCTTCGGGCAGATTTGAAACCATCCTAAATGCAAAAGGAAGTGACAGAGATGATAAGAGGAAGAAGACTCAAATCAGTTCAGCTCTATGTTTTGAGCAGATGCAGAAGTGGCATCCTGACATTCAGACAGTTTCTATTATAGTTCTTCCCTATTTCGACTCTCCCCCGTAGGGGAAAAGTCCACTGAAAGCCCCTCTTTCTGTTCCTCTTTTAGGTTTGGGCCAGAAACGTTAGGTGCTTTCAATTGCTCCTCTGTCTGAGTGTTGTGACGTTTTTGCCAGTTGCGTTAACAAGTACAAACAAGAAATAATTAACAAGGGTAAGCACTTCTTTTCTTCCCTTTCTTTACTTGTATGTAGTTGTTTAGCAAGTGACTTACAACTAATATAATCTTGCAATTCAAACAGTTGTGAATTCAGGACTCCAAAAGTGGCAGCTGTAAACCAGCTTTTTGAGTCTTGGTTCTCCCATGGATTTTTCCTATTAACGTTTAGGGAGTTTTTCCTTTTCACTGTTGCTCAGATTGGGATTTACATAAGTTGTAAAGCTGATTTGAGACAATGCTCCATTGTAAAAAGTGCTATACAAATAAATTTGACTTTGACTTTGAATGCAGTGGGCAATTCTTTACAATATTTTAGTGTGAAACAGATATATATGTGAACTTACTGCTTCAGTCCGGTGAGTCTCTCCTCTATGTCCTCTTTTTCCAACGCTACAATCCATTCATCATAATGCTTGGCCACCAACAGGCTTCCAGGAATCTCTCTCAGGAATGTCTGTAATTAATCAACCAATCAGAGTGAGCCATTAATTAGGGCTGACTTTCACCACATGCCATTAACATCCATTATTTCTCTCTGTAATTCATCCTGCAACTTATCACTTGTAGGTACACCTTGTTTCTACAATCATTGCCCATTTTATCAGATGCTCTTTGTAGTTCTACAGTTACAGACCGTGGGTGCTGCACGAAGTTTACCCACTGTACACATTATTAGGTGGAAAACTCCAGCAGCACTGCTACGTCTGGTCCATTCATGCCAGCATAACACACACTAACACCACATGAGAACGATTCACCGCCCTAATACTATTAGTAATAGTACCTGATCTGTGGTGGTCCTGACTGTCAGAGAACAGAGTTAAGGAGACTAACAAACTGTGTAGAGAAATAGATGGAATTGTGGAACTACTAAGTGCATAAATTCATAAAATGGTCAATGATTGTAGGACAAAGTAGGTGTAACTAATATAGTGATCAGACTGCATAGACTGGGCATTATTTGTGTACATGTATATGAATGGCTGGATGATGTAAGAGTGACTCCATGTTTACCTTTAACAGTCCAACTAGTAGAGTCACAGGCAATGCATCCAGGTCCACCTCGACTCCAGAGTCAAGCTGATTTCGAACAGCATTCAGGTTCTTATTGTTACACGCTTTTCGGAAAACCCCTTCTGTACCAGGACCTTTCCTCCGCAGCAGCATGAGAATCTCCTATGGGGAAATAGGAGATTCCTATTTAATTAATTATTTAATTTCCACTTATCTTGTTCACCCTCCATCATGTAAGGACTAAACTGACTGTATCAGTATTAGACTACTGGAGTCTATAATTCTAAACAGTAACAATAAAGTGGAAGCCTGGGTGAAGATACCGAGATGCAGAAACAGGCGCTTACTCTCATCTCTAAGTAATTGGTAGCTTGTCACCTTCTATCCAAACTGATCTTTTGAGTGTCGATATGAGATTTGCTAGAACACCGCTATCAATCTATCTGATGAACATGTCCTATTGATTAGATCTGAGGTCTAGTCAGGCATATGTGCATGTTCAGTCTAGGCTGCCAATGTTCAGTTTTGTAGAGCGTTAGCACGCACAGTACCCGCAAAAGTATTTATACATCTTCTGACCTTCATATCCACCTTTCACAAAGACTAAAGTTAAAATAACAGAAATGTAGGAAAACTGCAAATGTGCAGTGTTTAAGTTACTGGATTACTGAAAAGAAGGTTGAGGGTTCAGTTCCTGACTATGTCAAAAAGGCATTGTCCCAAGACTGTCAGTCATATGCTATATAGACAAAAGTTTGTAGACACCCACAAAATTACATACAAAACATGGGTTGAGTTTACCCTCAAATTTGCTGCCACGACAGCCTTTGTTGTTCCAAATGGGCTTTCCAGTTGATTTTGGACTGTGAGACTGGCTTTTCATTTCATTGCATTTTCAAGGTGTCTGATTGGGTTGAGATCAAGTTTCTGTGCAAGCCAGTCAAGTTCTTGATCAAAGTTGGCAAGCCAGTTCTAATATTATAGCATTAGAAGCACAAACAGAGAATAAGTCAGACTTACAGCGATTGGTTTGGGGATGGAAGCATCTGCAGGCAATGGCTGGCCAAACAGTAACCCCGTCCTGTGCGTGGGTCGGGTGTGGACACCTGTATGTGTACTGCTCCTCTTCAGCTTGAAGGAGAACATGCTCTTCTTACTGCATGCATTATCTGCAAAACACACGTCAGTATAGTATTAATGTATCCGAAAGTAGAAAATGTGTGATAAAAACTGTTTTTGTGACTAATTGACTAATTAAAACATGTCACCAAAATAATTACTTCCAATACACCATTTAATACTTTGTGCAATATGTGAGCAACATAAGATCATTGAGACATCTACAATGCTTGATGAGATTGATCAATACAGAACAAGCAATCTCTTTAGGAAAGCACTTCTAAAGAAAGAATAGGTTTTAGGTGCTCCTGTGGAGCTCACTTTAAAGGTTCAATTTAGAGGCCTGGGGTTTCCAGAATGGCTATATCAAAAGCTTGATGTATTAATGGTAACTATGCAGATGTGGTGAAAACAGTACTTTATTCGTGGGATGGCCAAATGCTTGAAAGAAGCCGATTGTCAAATCTGATTAACCACACAACATTCTTTACCTCGCGTGCCAATCGTTCTGGAGCTACATACGCGAGTGGCGTGACTGAATTCTTGCACATCAAAAAGAGCCCCAAAATCCTGTACGATCTTAGAACTGCTTGCTCTATGTGGGCATCTTATTCTTCCTCACTCTCTCCCACTCAGTTTCACTGGCACATACTGGACTGCCCCTAAAATGCACTTGTGGTTACAAGCTGCCATTTTGAGTTTCGTTTGAACTCACCAATGGAGAGCTCCGGCTTGCACAGGGCGGAGACACTGCCATTGCCTTGAAGACTCTGTAGAACATTCAACAGGGAGCATGAGATGCAGAATTCACCATGTGATCATACACACATACATAACCGCACAAGCTCGGCGCTTCCTACTCCACCCACGTTCACGGCGCCTTTTTCAGTTTTCAATTAAACAAACAAACACTTTCTTGATTGTTTGCCTTTTGCTAAGGTGGATGTGAACACTTACGTTAACCTGCAGCTCAATGACACTTTCCTCCATTCCTCCTCCGGCTGGAACTTTATTCTGTTGGAGATTAGGAGAAGCCCATGAACACTTAAGTACTGAATAGGGAATTCTTAAATGCACATCCACATCCAACGTGTATCAAATTTCAAATAAAAATCAGCTCAACAATCATCAGTCCTCAAGTCCAGTGAAGTTTTAAATGAGCCACAGTATCTGTACACTTACAGTGGTGGTGGTAGTGCTCAGGACCTTCATGAGGACACTTGGGGGTGTGGAGCTCGTGTGAGTTCTCTTCCTAGCCTCAATGATTTTCCTGTTAGAATACGCAAATATTTTGCATTAAAATACATTCCAACCTCATACGTTTCCAAACAAAAAGATATCTGACACTAATGCCAGTTAATTCAGAACAAAACATTTATGTTAAAACCAATGCGGGTTAAAAATCAATAACCGCTAGACAACGCTGCCCACAGTGAACATACTGATGACTAACCTGACGTCTAAATGTCAGGACTTTTTCATTTGAAACTTGTATGGAGAACTTTAGCTGAATGTTATGTATGTAGTTTATCCCCACAACTTTGTTTCTTTTCTCCATAACATTAAGAAACATTAGTTCATTTCCACATGCAAACCACTGCAGGTAGCAGTAAAAAAAATAATACAGCATACATTACGATCACACAATAAACTTTGCTAGCATCAGATTAAAATGGCAAACATATCAAATTAAAATCCAATCAATGAAAGATTTTTTTTCACAGCACCTTCGCCTCCGATACTACGTGCATTTGTGCAACTTTATGTATGCCATTAATGTATTAAAGCTCTAAAATATTATAAAACTACTATAAATGTAATTAACATAGAATTCTAGAGAGGTACATACCTGTGAAGGGTATCTAACCAGCGTTCTTTAACCTCAGACGAACTGCAGGTAAAATAACAACATGGTTTAAGTTACTGATCCACACAGTTCATAAGGTGCTGCACACCAGCAGTCACATGCACTACTGAAGCCCTGGAGAGCATCTGCCTCTTTTTCACTAGCGGAAATTCGAACAGGTCATGGGAACAGGAAGCAGCGTCATGGCAATTCTGTTTCTTCCTCTTTTCAGCTTTACACTCTGTCGATAAGTGGAAATTCTCTGTACGTAATGGTGCGGCACCTGACCGAGAGTGTCTGGGTTAGCAGCAGACACTGATACAAAAGTGCATTGAATATGGACAAAGTCTACACAAGAACATGAACAACCCAACAGCCATTCCACCTATATCTCATCTGTTGGTCAATAATATCAAACTGTATTTGTGTCTGGCTGTCTGTTCATCCATCCATCCATACACCCATATCTATCTTCCAGTCTATCCATCTATATATTTATCTATCCAGCCATACCTCTATCTACATCCATCCACCTGTCTATCCAGCTGTGCATGAGTGAATCTGTCTTTTTATCTATCCATACAGCCACATATCCATCCATCTACGTACCTACCCATGTATCCATCCACCCATACATATACCAATCCATACAGCTACCTTTATCTGCCAGTGTATCTATCAATCCATCCATATACATCCACATATGTACATATACTGTATACATAATCTATGTACATATATACATAATATATTTATCTATCCATCCATCCATCCATCCATCCATCCATCCATCCGACTGTCTGTCTGTCCTTCCGTCCATCCATCCATACATCCATTCATAGATACATTCATAGTTATATTCATAGATACATAAATACATACATCCACCTATCTACCTCTCTACAAGTGTATGCATCAGTCAATCCATCCATCCATTCACTCATTCAGCTAACTTTCCACCCACCCATTCACCCATCCATTCACCCATCCATCTAACTTTCCATCCATCCATCCATACATGCATTCATGTACCAGTGTATCTACAGTATCTAGCCATCTATCTATCAATCCAACCATCCATCCATCAAAACAATCTGTCCCTTCCCTTGTCTGTCTGTCTATCTGTCTGTCTGTCTATCTTCAGTAGCTAGATAGTTTTGCAGTGAAAGAAGTTCCTCTACCACAGGGAAGGGAAGTTTGTAAAGTTTTGGTGAGCAGAAAAACAATCCAATATTACCACTGGTTTATTAATAACAATTAATACAATTAATAATAAGTTTTATATTTTTTTAATTGCAATACATTTCTCATTTTAGCTAAACTAACATATTTGCCTAGGGGGTGAGTTTAACCTATACTATTGCTTGTCTACACTATTTTTATTTACAAACAAAAAATAAGCTTGTAGATTAAGCACATTGGTCTCAGTTCAAACTTCCTCCATTTTTAATAGGCTATAGGTGTAAATCAAAACACAAGTAACTTGATCAGAACTATGAACCTTATGTTAACAGTGATCATATCTCATTATAGAGCATATTGGTGAATTACTGTAACAGAATAAACTATAGAAAATATTCACACCCCTTTGAAATAGTCACTGATTTGTCACATAGCCTAAAATCAGAATTCATAAAAACAATATTTTTCCCATCTTTATTTGCACGGTTTGCCTTATAACATGCATGTAATGAAAAAATTAAACAATTCAGAAAATTAAAAAAAATTTAAAAAAAAAATTACTGGGTTGGAAAAGTGATCATCCCCCCTGATTTAGTACTTTGTAGAGCCACCTTTTGCTTTAATCACAGCCATTAGTCTTTTTGGATCTGGTCCCTACCAGCTTTGCACACCTAGATTGGGGAACATTTACTTATTCTTCCTTGTAAAATTGTTTACAATTTTACAAGGAAGGAGCTCAGTCAAATTTTGTGGTGATGCACTGCTCTCTTCTATGTCAGGACTCCACTTAGCCACTGAAGGACATTCACATTCCCATCAAAAAGCCACTGTTTAGTTTTCATGGCAATGTGTTTAGGACCACTGTCATGCCATGTCACTGTCTAACATGTCTGGTGTTCCTCAATAATTTGTATGTACTTGGTATCATTGATTGTTGCTTCAGTCCAATTTTCCCAGTTCCTGCTGAAGAGAACCACTCCATAACAGAATGTTACCACCACCATGCTCTATGGTGTATTTTCAGTGCTGTGCTATTTGAGTCAAACTAATTGCTTGGAGTCCAGTCCAAAGTTCAGCATTTTGTCACATGTCATTAGAGTCAAGTGTTTTTGGCAAAACTCTTACTAAAGGGGTCGGTTAGTATTTTCTATTCTTTCACAAATTGTGGCTAATCTCCTGCTAACAGACTGTGAAATGGAGTGCCCTATTATGGTCAGGGAACATGTGACCAAGTTTCACCCTTCCTGTTATAAAAATCAATCTTGTGGTGTGGGTGGAACTCTTTACTTCCTCCTTTTACCGGTGCATCCTGTTACACCATATAGTTAGCCACATTTGGAAGTAGTAGGCTAATAAATAACTACTAACAGTTTGCACTGAGTCTGTTAGATCCATATATCTTTTATTCAAACGTCAAATAATTGCAATGTGCAGATAAACAAACTCAATTCCAAAAGAAGGTGGGACAATGATTCCTTGTATAATTGGAAACAACCCATATAAAAGATTTGTAGTCTTTTATCATATTAGCAATAGTTTACCAAGTGCTATGCCACCTTCGCTTTTAACAACATTATGTAGTCATTATGGAATCGAGGACACATTTTTTACATTTTGAAAGCTGATCATTTCCACTCTCTGGCTTGATTTAGGACTTCAGTTGCTTCACAGTCCAAGGACCCCACTGATGTATTTGCGCTTCATAATAAGCCCAGTTTGTAATATTAGTCTGGTCTGGGCTGCAACTACAATCAGTTTTGTAAATGAGCAATGAAAGTCCTATGTTCCTATCCTACACGGGACATATGGTTCCCAGAAATATAACAAATACATTAAAATCTGTTTATATTGTATATAGTAAATTGCAAGTCGCTCTGGATAAGGGTGTCTCCTAAATGCTGTAAATGTAAAAGTGCTTTTGGGACTGTGGTAAGCCTAGCAGTTAAGGTATGGACCAGAAGATCCAGGGACCAGAAAATTGTGGGTTAAGGGTCTTGCTCAAGGACCCAACAGTGGACTAAAAGGTATAGGGTTCAAATCCCACCTCTGCCTAGCTGCCACTGTTGGGCCCTTGAGCAAGACCCTTAACTCACAATTGCTTGGATTGTAAGACTATCATGTGTAAGTCGCTTTGGATAAATGTAAATGTAAAATCACACACTAATTTGTGAAAATCTGAACCAATAGAACCCAAAAACATGAATTCTCTCATTCATCAAAATTCTGTTGTTTTACGGGGGCCTGGTTCATGGAATTTTGGAAGTGTCAATTTGGACTGATCCAGAGTGAGCTACAATTGATACACTCTTACAATCCAAGCAATTTGTCTCATGAGCAACACAAGGATGTAAGTGACATTTTTTTACATTTTCAGAAAAGAGCCTTTGAAAGTTTGAAATTGCCTGAAAAATAATTTCATACACATTCATTTCGCTGCAAACATCCTGAAAAATTGTGAAAAATTATTATCATATGATTTTTCATGAAATTTCAAACTTTCAAAGGATCTTTTCTGAAAATGTAAAAAATGTCACTTATGACCTTGTGTTGCTCATGGGACGAGTTGGGATTTGAATCCTGAACCTTCTGGTCCATAGGTCAATACCTAAACCACTAGGCCACCTCAGTTCCACTAATAATATAAACGCAGATGTAAGATGTGATGACTGTCAACTAAAAGTCGAAATTCTACATCTTTCACTTCTGAGATGATCAACTTCAGTTCACAGACCATAGCCATGAATTGAACATTGGGAGTGTAGTCAGGGGCGCCGGGGGAACCAAATGTAGTCGGGTGGTGGGGGCTATTTTTATATTAATTTTTATTTGACGGTATATGATTTTATGTACCAAATACAAAACCTAGACACTGCTGGACAATTATGTTTTAATTTGTTGATCAAGATTATATTACTGTGTCCCCCTGCATTTTTAATGATAATTCTGTCTTCAAATTGTAATGTAGTAACATTTTTAGATAAAGTCTCTTGACCTTCTGTGGTGTCTATTTTAAGAATCTCTTGAAGCAAGTGTTCTGCACCAGTTTTTGGACCCTTAGATGTTTACTCAAGTGATTCAGCAAAATCCTAATGACATAATCTACTCTCTTATTTGTCGTATATGCTGTAAAGGGTCTAAGAAACCATCCATAATGTCTTCTTTACTACTGATGGTAAAATTTTAAGCTGAAAGCCATTCAGTTCTCAGTGTGATTTGAAATTGGCCACTGGTATAATAATAGATGTACGGATTTCCCCTTGCTCAACAGATGCTCTGTACAAACACTCAGGAATTCACCTGAAATGTTATCTGGTCACTGTTTGGTTTCTCTTTTTAAGCATCTCCTTTAACTCTAGGTCAAATGACAGTTGGTTCCTCCTCATCAAACCTCATCTCAGCTTTCATCAAAAGGGTGAGCCTGATTAAATCTCAGTCCCTGTCACAACAACAACCTTCAACATTAGTAGGTCTGTCATCTGTCCAGTCACAAATCTTATCACATCATACGGCTCTCAAGTAATTGCTTCAGAACATCCTTTCAGTTTTACTCTTGTACCCCAGCTTCAATTGTTTTCACCAGAAACATCAATACTACCCCTAAACCTATAGATCCACATTACTCTAAAAATCCTCAGCAGCAGCTTAGAATGAGTAACACAATAAAGAAAGTCTTCAGTTCTTGGCCCATATTCCTGACAATATAATCAGAATGGTTTAATTTTTATGTGAACACCCTAACATGTTTCTCTCCCAGATGAGTCTTTCTTTTTAAGATGTTTTGAGACCTGCCAACGTCATTCTACCTGAGTCAGTTCAAAAATGTGTGGGTGGAAACAGATTTTTGTGATATATTTCAGGAAGATGACATTTACTTTTTAAAAAATACCACCTAACTTGGCAGCAAGTCTGAATTTCGCTGAAAATGTTTTGACGGAAACTCAATCTCATGAATAATATATTAAAACCCTTTACGTACCCATATTTCTCTAATGGCATTGTTCGTCAGTGTGGTTGCGTGTATGTGAACACTTTTTTGTATTGGTTCTAGAATGGTCTTGTTGCAATTCTAGCAACTCACCTGAATGTTAGCAGGCAGACAGACAGCGACCAGGCCAGAATAATGGATGACCTCAGGTCAACGTGTTTATCATCGTCCTCCACTTCATCAGCCTCCCTTCTAAATCCACAGACCCAGAGCTCCTCCAGATTAAATCTGTGTTTTAGTCTGTAGCTAGCATTGGATCTAAGGAGGAAGGAATAGAGAGGGGTAACTGCAAGGGAAGATATTGCAGTTCATGTTTTTTGTCCAGTTTAATGGACAGTCAATGTCTGTTTGCTTTAATGACAAGATCTTAGAAATGATAAGAAATTATAAGAGGATGGTGACCTCAACAGCCAATCAACTGCGAATCCACAAGCAGAGGAGGGAGTTTAAGAGCAGAAGACCATCAGTGGGGTGTGTGTAACTACTTTACAGGTCATTTACTCGCTTGCTTGTTAGCTGATGTTTGGATTTGAGACAGTTCTAACTCAATTGATGTGCTTAGAGATTTTTGTGGAAGTTATTCATGTTTTTGTTGATGACTTTCCACTACTTATTTGTTCATAAACACAACTGCCCTATTGTTAGTAGTACTCCTTTGTTTGTGCCCCACTACCTGTAGATTCTCTCTAACCTGTAACTATATGAACGGGTTCACATTCACTCATTGAATCTGTTTCACCTAGATGATCTTCTGTGTTGTTTGTAATACTGTCTATCTGTGTATTTTTAATCCTCTTAAGTCTTCTCTTAAGTCTTCTCTTAAGTCTTATGGCTTTTCCCTTTACAGTACATTATTGTATTTTTTGTAAATATTGAAATATTCATAAATTAAAAATTCAGTGGCATTAGTGATACTCTGTGTACATGGTAATGTTCCATCCAATAATGTCAGGGGCATTATCCAGTCAAAACGTCTCCAAGCCAAAACGTCCCCGCTTCATATAGGTCAAAACGTCCTCTGGATCAAAACGTCCTCGACCTTGTTATTTAAGTTATTTAAGCCTACTAGTAGGCATGTACGTGAACTGAAATGTTTCTAAATGTTATCCTGTCCCCTACTAGGCACACTCACCACGATAGGACATTATCCAAGTTACTTAGTGCACTAGGTGTGTAAGTAAATGTATTTTTGTTCAGCTAATTTCGTCAGTGTCCTAGGTTCACTT